>JABXWE010001060.1:0-66750 GCA_014611495.1 Limonius californicus
GAAAACATAAAAAATAAGACTTGGAAGGCCTGTAACTTTCTTAACATTGAGTTTTGAGCGTTTCTTCATAGGAACTTGTGCCATTATTTTGACCCATAGAATTACGTCCCGGCGTATGGCCATGGTAAATCCGAACACCCTGTATATATTTTCAAATTTCCTTCAATCCTTTTCCACACATTGTCTTCTAATACATTTTAAAGCGATTGGTAATTAATGTACATGCTCCGATTATTCTATTTTGTAAATTATGCTTATCTCGTAGTTCGCTATACATATTCTTTTGAAGTAGCCCAAAAATAAAATTTAGTAAAGTGATACGGAAACTTCTTCTTGGCCATGGATGCACAGCTCCTCTTTCAATCGAATTTCCTCTAAGTACCCTGTTTAAGTATTTTCTGCAATTCTACAGTGAGCATCATGTCGGCCACAAAGATTTTGTCGTACATTGAGTTTTACATCTCCCTACAATCAAAGTAAAATATTTTGGAGAAAATCCAAGCAACATTATCTATTTACTTAAATGAATATGGAAGAAATGGACAGCAATAATATGGTTACCCACTATGCCATTTAGAGAAGAACTTTTAAAATGGGTTTGGCCTGTTCACCATTAGTTTAGAATTTTCTCTTATCATTGAAAAATACACAATTTAAAAATGGTGGATTCAGAAAAAGTTATTCTGAAAAAAAAGTTTAACATTGCAATCTTCTCTGAGGGTCATTTTCATGCAGTTCTTGTACCGAAGCAACGTAGTACTGCAGCAAAGTAACAGAGATGGTATGCATTTGTTTTTAGAATTTTTCTAACTAAAGTTCTAGTAGTATCCACATTTGCGCTTCGATCTCTTTTTCTTACATGGGGATTCTCAGTCATTGCCTTATTTTATATATTTATAATCGTATTGGACCTACATTTTCTACAATGAACAAATTTACCTTCTTGTCTCGAAAATGTTTCAAGGCGTCTAAATATTTTTTTAGACGGTGGTCTTCTAGTTGGAAAACGCCATATACAGGGTGAGATAATAGTGCGATCTTGTTTCATAATGCTTTTATTATAGCAGCTTGCAAAAAACAAACGTTGTTTGTTTGATTACTGTGCATAACTTAAAATGATTTCTGAAAATACAATGTGTTCTGTTTTAGTGGGACAATAGATAACTTCTTTATTTTAAATAGAACATCCTGTATTTATTATATTTTTGGATTTATTATTTTTTATTTTTATAACGATTTGGGTTTTAGGTACCTATCGCTGATGGTTTGGGTAACATTTAACTTTCTTTTAAATTTGGAACAAATGATGGTCCGTTTTTAACAGTTAGTATCTAAAGAACGGCATATAATCTTCCAAAATTATTTGGCGTTTACACGAACGCATTTTCAGATAGGTGCCGTACTGTTTAAAATTTAAATATCTTATACAGGATGTTCCTAATTTATAACCACATCCAATAAAATTCAACTCCTAGTATTTAATTTTTTAAACAGAACACCCTGTATATTTTTACATTTTCTAGCTGGTTGTTCAATGACCTTTAAACGTACCTATGTGCGGTTTTATATTACTTGCGTTTCTCGTTTTGAAAATATATAGAAATTATTAAAACTTATAAAAAAGAACAGAAAAGTTGGTAATAAATGCAATTGTATTTTGTTGGAACATTATTTAATTCATATATCCGATAATTAAGATTTAACCATACACTGGCTTGTTTTGCACAGCAAAGCAGAGCACCATCTTGCTGATACCACATGGTTTGTCGAATATTAAGTATCTGCTAATATCTCATGATAGCTATTCGCCAATAAACCTGTTTATTGTTCTGCAATTAAGTGATCTTTTAAATGTTCAACTTTAAACAATTGATTGTGGAAATAGTTTTCCTAAAGACCACGTAATATTACGGTTGATGATTAGTTCTGCTATTAAAACTTTAATCTTCTGTAGTTTCTCTAGTGTTCATCAAACAGTTTTTACTTAAAACGCTGTCACCTACCAAATGGAAAAATTGGTTATACTAGCTGTAAAACACCCTGTATATAAATGGCGGACTGCAGCAGTATTAACGCGGCATTCGATAAAAGCAAAAAATCTGTTCTCCCGTTATTTGAATACATTTTACACTAAATTTTAGTAAGGTATCAGCTCGACTTAGTATTGTCATAATTTGACATTGATCAACTTAATTAAATTAAAGAAAAAGTGATATTGATTTCTATACTATATGTGCCCTGAGTTGCGTTAACCTCTTTTAAGGGGGTTCCACTTAGTTGGCTTTGTCTAAAGAGAATGGTTGTGTTTAGATCATTTGGATATTTGTATCTTTTTTTCAGCTGCATAGTATAACGAAACCTTAATTTTTCTGACATTAAGGTACTGGCTGAAAACACACGTACAAGTAGGGAAGGAATAATAATATTTTGCTTCTCATTGAATAACTTTTTACTTTTGATACAGTCAGGATATGAGTGCAATGAATTTTATGATGATGCCTAGTAAAATGCAGATCTATATATTCAGATTTCTGGAAATGCCCATTCGAAAGCGTTTTCTCTTGTTAGCCTGTAAAATTGCATTGCTGGGCAAGGGCTTCCCCTATATTGAGGGTAGTTGTTGGTCTACTTTTATATAGTGATCAATGCTTGTAGATTGAGGTTACCTTATTACTGACTACCATCCTAAACACAGCCCTAATAGCAAAATTTATTTAATTTTTTTAATATTCGAACAATACCAAGTCTCTGTTACCAATTTATTTTGTCATATGTTATACGAATTGTCTTTCATATTGGGTGTAGTTAGCTTCCCACATTCAGGTAGACATCACTAAACTCTAGAACAGTGTAATGAATATAACAGTTTTTCGATGTAAAAAACTTCAGTTTGGTTTTAATTGCCAGGTCGGCCAATTAGCGAATGAAATTGTGGAAATTACGCGTATCTAAAGTTTTTGATGGTTTTAAAAAGCTGCTCTGAAACCCGAATTTATAGATTTTCGTTAAATTTGTTGACAGCGTACAATCCCGAAAACCATACAAAACTGCTTTTAATTGTTTGCGAAGTTTTATATAATTTTTTTACTTTCCTGCTACTCACCTGGATGCTATATTTTGATAGACTTCAAAATGTAAGGCTGTGTTGGATAAACTTCGGATATAAATCTGGAATCAGAAACGCAAGGTTATTTTATATGGTAGAGTTTTTTTGGTTTGTAAATGCAACAAAATGATTCGAAATCACAGAAATACAAACAGAACTATCTATCTTCATTTGCATGTTTAGGAATGTACCAGAAATATGAAATTAAATTGTTAATTTTGGCAACGTATGCGTCTCAATGAAGTCTAGACAAGGTACAATTCCTCAACCCACCGTTATCAGAAATTTAATCCTATACTCTATACCTATTAATAGTGAATATAATTACCGCCGTACATGCCTGTCTACTATTTTCTTTGTAACAGTTTCTACTAGAATTGCGCGAATTAATTATAGCTAGCTTCTGTTCCCCTTAGATTGGTTCTGAATACAGGTTTAGCTAATGATCTTTACATTAATTAAAATCTTAGTTCCTTTGCAAGATTAGTAAGAAATTACAGGCAGAATTCTGGATGGCAGCTACCTTTACTTCTCAAGCATAACTGGGAAACAGTATTAGTTTGGGTATAAAACAGAGTTATAAAGCAGAACTAGTTAGTAATTATTTCTTATGATTTATTTTTGTATAAATTAATATTGTGGTTGTAGTTTTTGTAAAGAACTACCCACTTCTTGCAAGTTTTACTTGAATTGGATAACTTATAATATGAGGTGTGTAAATTAAGTAATGAAGACTGATTTTTTTTCAATTTTTTTTTCGAACAAAATTACAATTCAACATTGTCTCCTTCAAAGTAACTGCCTTGAGAAGCCACATAGCGCTGGAGAGGTTCTTCCACTCCTCACAGCAGTGTTGGAATTCGGATACTGGAATAACCTTCAGCTGGCCGGTTACAGCCGTTTGAATGTTTTCCAGTGTCCCAAAATGATGTCCCTTGAGATGATTTTTCAGTCTCGAGAAGAGGAAAAAGTCACAAGGACTCAAGTCGGGGAATAAGGAGGCTGAGGAGCCACAGGAATGTTCTTACTAGCCAAAAAATCGTTTACTGAAATTGCTGTGTGACAAGGCGTATTATCGCAACACCCAGTTGTTCTTGATGTTTGGTCTCACACGCATAACCCTTTCTAGAAGTCGTTCAGGAACCTCTCTGTAAAAGTATTGATTATCCATATGGGCTTGAGGCTCAAACTCTTTGTGAACGATTCCCTGGCTATCAAAAAAGCAAATAAGCATGCATTTAATCTTGGGCTTGCTCATTCTTGCTTTCTTTGGCCTTGGAGAGGTTCAAGTGTGCCATTCCATGCTCTGGCAGTTGGTTTCCGGGTCATACTCAAACACCCAAGACTCGTCACCAGTAATGACACGTTCCAAACCATGAGGAACGTTTTTCAATCGATTCCAAAAAATCAAGGCACTTTTCTCTCCTGATGTCCTTTTCGTATTGCGAATGGTTTTGCGGAACCATTTTTGCGCAGATTTTTTTCATTCCCAATTTATTGGTCAAAATCTGATGAACGGTGGTGTGGGTCAAATTCAACTCTCCCCCGATCATTCTGACTGTCAACTAACGATCGGAACGGCGAATCACCTAGAGTGAGGCGTTCGTTCTTACTGGGCAGGTACGCCACAGTATTCCAGGCCGAGATGTTTGCCATCCTGGCCTGTGCTTACGAAAACCTAGACAGAGGTTTTACCAACAAACATATTTACATCTGCTCGGACAGCCAGGCCGCTCTCTTAGCCCTGAACTCTTTCAGGGTGTCGTCGGAGCTGGTATCTGAATGCCGAGCGGCGCTGACGAGACTCTGCACGCAGAACTCGGTAAAGTTGCTGTGGGTACCAGGTCACAGCAACATCGACGGTAACGAAGAGGTGGATCAGTTGGCTAGGCAGGGCTCCAATGGGGACCCGCCTGGACCTGAGCCAATTTTTGGGATACCATATTGCAACGTAAGGCTGGTAACTAAGAAATGGGTCTGGACCCGGTTTCTTCGTGAATGGTCTTTACAGCAGGGACCTAGGCAAGCTAAACTCTTTGTTGGAGAGATATCGCTGTCGATGTCAAAAGAACTTCTAAAATTTAGTAAGAAGCAAATTAGGATAGTAACAGGAGTCCTAACGGGGCACTGTCACCTCAATAAACATCTGCACAGAATCGGCATCGTAAATGACCTGATCTGCAGACTTTGCGGGGAAGATGAAGAATCTTCCCAGCACATATTATGCCAGTGCGTCAGACTTATGACCCTGCGACATAAACACTTCGGTGCAGCGTTCCTGGAAGCGGAGGACATAAGGCTCATCCCTATAGGCCACGTGCTAGCTTTTGCGACTGGCACCGGCCTATACCAAGATGAGAATTAAACGGCGGTATGCACAATGGGCCTAAGGCCTGAGTGCCGCGGGGCCAACCCGCACGGCAGGAAGACGAACGATCGGAACTCACAAGATCCCGACTCTGTCGACATTTTCATTGGTTCTTGAAAATGAAGGCCTTCCGCTGCGAGGTTCATCTTCAATCGACTATCTTCCTTCTGAAAATGCCTTAAACCATCGAAAAGCCAGGACCCTTGACAAAACACTGTCTCCGTAGGCCTGCCGAAGTTTTGCAAAAGTTTCCGTTGCACTGTGCCCAAGTCTGCCCGATAGCACACCGTTGCTCGAAATTGATGTCACTCATTTTCAGAACGCACTAGAAAAAACTGTTTCACGAAACAAATCACTATGGACAACCAAACGACTCTAGCTAGTTAAAACTCATACTGAAGGCGTAGCACATGTTCACCTGCCGCCCCTTCCACTCCCGCGTCCCCAGTGTTACCAGATCGAACGCTAGGCTACCAGTCTTACTACTTAAATTACAAACCTCGTACATGTTAAGCCGCATTAGATTATTTACGCAAGCGTTCTGATTTGACTTTTTTAAATTTTTGAAGTTCGCATTAATAGAAGTTAGACCTAAAGGCACCCATTAACTAAGGCGATTAAATACTACACTTGTATTGTATTCTATAATTAACATTTACATGATTAGTGAGAAGTTACGCATGTTTACACATAAATACACAATTTAATTTCGACACGGCTAATTTATTGTCAATTAAATTGTAAATAAAGCTGAAAACGGACAGTTCAAGTAGCGTCACAACAACTATGTTATTGTTATGCTATTTTTGGGAATAATGTCCGAAAAGAATCATAAGGTACCTAAAATCGGAGCTCTCGATAAGGACTTCAGCCCATAAAGCTTTATATGTTTGGCGGCTGGCCATCACTAAAAATTTAACTTTAACCAATTGCAGATCAAGCAGTAGCGTATCGAATGTGGAAACGAGCGTGGATAATGTAAGATATTTTGTAAAGGTTTAGTAATCGTCTCAATACAGGCAATATATATACAGAATGCCCTAAAACAAGCAGCGAAGTTCGCTATTCTAGGCAGTACAACATTCATTTACGCATAATTCTCCGGAGATTTGAATATCTTATAGACTTTGAGCGGACAGTAATTTTTGACTCCGATGGCGTCTAACTGAACCTAAAAAATACTAAAAGTAGAAAATGTTGTGTTCCGAAGGAATGGGTCTACAGTTCCAGCGATTTGCATAATTACAAACGTGACATTTTATCATTTAGTTCGAGGAAGACTATATCAAATTCATTCATTATCCTGATCATCGTTTGTATAGTTTGCGCAGTGTCGAGGCGGAGTGCGGCAAGGCTAAACTATTTTGTGTTACGCACAACAGGGCCCGCCTCTGCGGATTACCCTGTTGGTGCGAAACCGTGCATAACCTGCCTGGCGTGTAGATGTATTTTTAGGTATGATCTTCTTACTCCTCTAGTGCGATCGTAACACGAGGAGTGCCATTAATTTGATCCGCAATCGCAAATAAAGACCGGGACCCAGTACCGATCACCCAGGGAGTTAGAAAAGTTTCCAACCTTGGACTGACTCGAACTGAGAAGCCCTAGGACTACTACATCCAAAGCCTGGCTCTCTTATCACTGAGCCATCCCAGCCCATTTTGTATAACTCTTTAGTCTATAATACTACTTTTTCTGTGTTACAGAAGAATGTCATTAATATAAAAATTTCATTTTTCTATTTTTTGGGTTCGCTACAGCTTTTGCAATGTTGAAACATAATATATATTCATTTTTAACAATATAGAATAACGGTGAATTAACAGTCCTTCCACCCGAAAGGAGTAAGAGTGCACCCCCTTTGACCCCTCTCTGCCGACGTCTATGTCCTAATGTTTTTAAGAATGTATTGTATGAATTAAGTAGTTTATTATGATACACTGCGATATCAATTGCTGATTATTATTTAAACGTTGCTTTGCAGAACGTGGGATCTACCCCGCAAGAGCTGAACCTGCGGGGTAGCAGCTCCATTATGATCCTTTATGACAAGAAAGTTAACATGTAAGCCATGGTCGTGCTTATATAACGGGTGTTAAGGAATACGAGTTAACTTATAGGGTATGTAGGGGATTCGAGATAGACCAACTTATAATAAGAAACACTTATCTGGAATCGCACCATTTTCGAGCTGAAACTGGGCTTAGGAGTAATGCTCATAATGCTCAACCACTACAACTAATGCTCATAAAAATTTTATTTATTTGTCAAACACTACAATAATTACTGAAAAGGACGACCACCAACTTAGATGCAAGCATTGTATGTAACTCCCAAGCAGTGTTTGGTATACTCTTTCAACAGTGCCGGGTGTTGTTTGAAGTTCTTGCGCTGCTTCCAGAATGCATACTTAGCAGATCTTCTTCAGAGTAGACAGACGTCTCGTAAAGCAAACTCTTCATACCATAACAAAAAACTACAGGATTTAAGTCCGGGGAGTGTGGCAGCCACGCTACTGGTCCCCCTAGGCCAATCCATCACCGTATGCGAGTACTTGGTTGATGCAGTTTCGAACGGCAAGCGAAAAGTGTGCTGGCACACCGTCATGTTGCAGTCACATCTGTTGACGAATCCGTAATGGTACTTCTTCCAACAATTCTGGCAATATTTCTTGCAAGAAGGTTAAGCAGGTTAGACAATGTGGCAAAAGGTAAGGTCCAATTAAACAACATTTTGGTACATAACTACTGTTACCTGTATCGGTGTGTTTCCTGAACCTTCCCATACTGCTGACATACACATTGACCATGTTCATTAATATTATTACTATTATTAGTTTAATGCTACACTCACTACAACGTTTTTGCCGCCGACATTTAGCAGTGAACATTATAGGCAATTTTTGTAAGAAGAGCTAGCAGTATTGCATAAGGAAGTCCCTATGCAAACGCGTTGTAATTTATGGCTAATGCATGATGGGTCTCCTACACGTTTTAAATAATTTTTGAACACAAATTATGCTAGTCATTGGATTAGTAGAGCACGTCCGGTGGCATGGCCTACACGATCCCTCTATTACAACCCATGTGGCTACATCGTATGGGCACATGGTTTTCAATTTATTAAGATAACTCCCGATGAGGCCTCGGTGGAGTAGTGTGAAAACACGCTGCCATCGAGGTCACAGCGAAATGTGGCCGATCGGCTGGGGCGTTCGAATCCCGACTGGGGCGTTCGAATCCCGACTGGGGCGACCGCATTTCGCTTAGTTAAGTTTAGGGTGCATGTTGCATAAATGGTTACTGTGTAAGGGACGCCCGCACCCCCCTGAAGTAATGAGAAAGCGGTTCGAGGGGGGGGCGGTAGTATGAATGAATGAGAGAAAAAAAAAGATGACTCCTGATACTTTTCAACGAGTTAGGTAATCAACAATAAGACGCGGCGAGGTTCATATTTTTGCCCAAGGCGGTTAGTTCGAATACTTACTACAATAATTAACCCTTTCTAATTTATACTAATTAATATTTTTAAATAAGTACTCGTTATTATTTGAATTTCAAGTGACCATAACTTGTTAAAAAATCACATCCAGAAAATGTTTATAAGAATTTTTATCATTTGAAGAGGAGAATACGTCTGTAAGGTTTGGCCAAGTCATTTAATTACACTTTGTACATGACGTCGTTTTAAAACTATTTGACGTCAAGACATCGCTGATGACGTACGTCGGTTGTTTGGATGTCTCTACTATAACTAGCAGTGTTGTGAATGGCTTTCATTATATGTTAAATTATTCAATTATAGGCTTAATAAAAGAATAATAAAACGAATCTAATGGTTTTCTCCTAACTAAACCTACTTAGAACCACTACAATCGAAATTCAAATACTATAATGTAATTCAGTAATATCGGCAATTTGGCAGCTTCGGGGTTCTAGTGAACAGCGTAATATGCTCGTCGGTTTTAAGATAAGCACGAATTTTTATAAAGAACAAACTTTCCTGAGATATATCAGATGTTCCTAAAAACTTTTCCTCGAAACAGTGCTCTCGAAGGATCTACTAGCAAACTCTTCATACCATAACAAAAAACTACAGGATTTAAGTCCGGGGAGTGTGGCAGCCACGCTACTGGTCCCCCTAGGCCAATCCATCACCGTATGCGAGTACTTGGTTGATGCAGTTTCGAACGGCAAGCGAAAAGTGTGCTGGCACACCGTCATGTTGCAGTCACATCTGTTGACGAATCCGTAATGGTACTTCTTCCAACAATTCTGGCAATATTTCTTGCAAGAAGGTTAAGCAGGTTAGACAATGTGGCAAAAGGTAAGGTCCAATTAAACAACATTTTGGTAGATAACTACTGTTACCTGTAGCGGTGTGTTTCCTGAACCTTCCCATACTGCTGACATACACATTGACCATGTTCATTAATATTATTACTATTATTAGTTTAATGCTACACAATGTTGTAAATATTAGTTACTGATGTTAAAGAATAAATTTACGTATTTTACACCATTTACGACGATCTAAAATAAAGTTATATTTATTTCAATATTTACTCAAATTGGAACGAAATTTATTCTAATGAATTCTTTCATTTGCGGTAGCTTAACGAGATGCTATTTTGCAAGAATACATATTGTAAATCTACCATGAATAAAGTAATGGAATTTGTGTAATGGCTTTTAGATTAGTTTAAAAACATATATGGAAATACAAAGTCTGCCAGTCTTGCTATAACATAACATACTGAGTGCTATCAAGAATAGCCATTTTAGGTAATTAACGTACATCTAGAAGTGTACTGGAAGACATGAACAGATATTCATTTTAACCACAAGATATCATCTTTGTAATTACAAACGAGCATTGTTACTTAATTTAATAATTTAACCTAATATAGTGACGTTACAAACATGGGGACGTAAATGACGAAAGAAGTTTATATAGTTGACCGCTGATGTTTAAGTATTTAATTAATTAATTAATTAATTTGAAAGACTTATCGCCCCCCTGATACTTACACCGTCCATTCCGCAACAATATATACGTAATAAAATCAAAATATCAGTGTTATTTGTAGAATAAATTTATTGATATTATATTGAACTGTAAAGAAAAACGTCGCCAATTTACATTAACAATAACTAATTTACTATAAACTATCGTTTTAGAAAATAGCATGTGCTATAGCTACGTAGCTGGTTCCGAAAATTTGGCATGCTTGACCGTAGCAATTTATTAGGTATGCACCTTCTTAACTTCTCGAATATATGCGGGTGGTTTACGTATATTGTTTGTACACGACACCCCCAATACAAAAAAGTTGCAGCCAGTTTAAATTTGGATCACGTAAAGATTACGAAGCATTGCGATTCCATTTTTTTTGTAAGAACCATAAATGTTGTACGCATGTCTAAGTTCAAGTTCTGCAGAAAGTTTTGCAATATGGCGATGCAATGATCAAGATGGAACTATGATTTTTATGCCATTACTAAACGTTCCATACAATGCACCAGTAGGCCTACCAATCTTTTTGGTTAGGCCCCAACAAACCGAAACGGGACTTTTGATTAAGATAGAGAGGAGGGAGGGTTCGCGGAACTCGATTATCGAAAGGAAGTCTATATCGATACGATACGGCTAAACGATGATCCTCGTAAGGTTACGGCGTATTAAACTTACCTTGTTGCGCTTCCTTCTTACCTCAATATTGCTCACAAAATACAAACAAATAAGGAGAGTACACAAAACAGCAAGTCATAAGTTGTAAAGCAATGTTTTATATATATATTAAGTAAAACCGTTAGTACAGTTAAATGCCAAAAAACGTTCAAACGAAGACTAGTGTCGGTCCTGATTTCAATTAATTATGTAACGAAAGGGCATTGTACTTACAACCTGTTACTCGAGCCGTCACTAACTACGGTAATTTACGGTAAGATAAAAAAAGAAAAGAACTGCGTAGGCAACATCATCGGAGTTTACAACACAAATAACATTACCTATTTCATCTACTATAAATAGTTGGCAACAGAAGGCTGTTCTATTTCTTGATAATTTCTCACAAGTCGAAGCATTTTATAAACAATTAATCACTTACGATCATATTTAATACTTGATAATACGAATAGTTTTTACTTTCATACGGCGTCAGGCTAAAGAAAGCTAAAAAGGTTGACTTTCGCTCGGTCGACACCTCTAAGGAGGGAAAAAGATAGGAGAAGATAGCTAGGCTTACGCAACTAGCCTGACACCATTGGATGACGGATCGGCGTCAAGTTGCACAATATTGCATAAGATTGTGCAATACGGAATTTCTTCGAAATTACTAAGAAAGTACCGACACAACTAAGTAATTTAAGCGCCAAAACGATAACTACAGCATAATGAATTTTCGGCATGAATAGATTTTTACAAAAACGTTAAGCAATGGTAACGGGGTTAATTTTATTTATATAAAACGATAAGAGAAACCACACGGTATTCTACACTAAATTATTGATTTCTGTATGTATGTAATCCGACTTTGTTATCGAATATCGGTACGTCTGTATTTTATTAGTGTTCTACTAATACTCTACGTCCGCGCAGGCGAGTTCGTCGGTTCCGGCTTCGAAAGAATACCATCAAATGTTAAAGACCGTTCCTTAGAAAACAGCCATTGAAAGCAAGTCAAAGCGATGACAACCCTCGGGATAAGCGAAAGGTGGCGTAAGACGAGCTATTTACGTAATAAGGTACTTACAGATTGTCAAATGAGAAGTTTCACTTGAGTGGCATATGGCATATAAATGGGTGCGAGCCCGTTCGTTTACTAACATGAGTGTACTTTGACAAGTGCACAACCGAGAGTAACTGCAACTCCTTTGCTCCGAATGCTGTCTTGCTTCCTGTTGTGCACATCTCAAGTGAAACTTCTCATTTGACAGTCTGTAATGCAAAAAATTTATCAAACGTTCCAAAGCAAGAAAATTATACGAAATAATAATGTGGATAAGTTTGCGTGTTAAAAGAAACTGGAACTTATACGCTAGGTTGTCTTTGCAGATGTTATTTTTTGTGGCAATTATCTAAATCAAAGCAGTGGTTCAATATTCTTAAAAGCATAATGAAACAAACTGTATTTTTGCTTTTTTTGTTGCAAAAAAAGTTTGATACTGAACAATTACCAAATTACAGACTTCTCCAGTCTAAATCTCAAATTTATGCATATACATAGCACAAGCTGAATCGCTTGCAAATCGCTTCTTCTTTACTGCAATGATATGAGATAAGACATGAATATTGGGATTCGATTGTGACAACTGATGACACCTGGGTAGTGGTATCACACCACATGGTACCAAATTCTGCATGCAACATACAGTCCACAAAAAGAATTTTTAGCTGGGAAATAGCCCAATCAAATAATGATGTTATCGAAGCTGTTCAAAGGTGGATACACATGCAACCCAACGACTTCTTCCAGGTGGTATTAGAAAGTTTCCAAAATGGGGGTCCAAGTGCATCGCTACGTAGGAGGACTATATTGAAAAGTAGTACACTTTTCAGCTTTGCAATATTGTAAAACCCTTCTTTAGAAATAAATTCCTGTTTAAATTTGAACACTCCTCATAAGGTATTTGCCAACATAATACACAACAGAATATATGGAACACTACACACCAGACAGTCTTATGTACAAGCGGGTGTTATAAAGTAATATTCAATGACAGTTCACCCATATACCTATGTGAAGAACAAAGTGCAGAGGGAGACCGAAGCAGAAATGCATGGAGTGCGTAGAAGCGGATCTAGAGAACTTGAAAACAAGAACTGGATAAAAAACGAGAAACAGAGTCGAGTGGAAGAAAATTCTGTAAGAAGCCAAGGCCCTCAAGGACTTGAACGAACGAATATCGAGAAAGACTCTATTGGAATAGCCGTGAAGAACAAAGAGCAGAGGAAGACCGAAGCAGAAATGCATGGAGTGCATAGAAGCAGACCTAGAGAACTTGACAATAAGGACTGGAAAGTAAAAACGAGAACATAGTAGAGGCGAAGAAAATTCTGTAAGAAGCCAAGGGCTTCAAGGGCTTGAACGAACGAATAACGAGAAATACTCTACTGGAATAGCCGTGAAGAACAAAGAGCAGAAAAAGACCGAAGTAGCAATGCATGGAGTGCGTAGAAACGGATCTAGATAATTTGAAAATAAGAACTGAAAAGAAAAAACGAGAAGCAGAGAAGAGTGGAAGAAACTTCTGCAAGAAGCCAAGGGTGTCAAGGGCTTGAACGAACGAATAACGAGAAAGACTCTACTGAAAGAGCCGTGCAGAACAAAGAGCAGAGGAAGATCCAAGCAGAAATGCATGCAGTGCGTAGAAGCGGACCTAGAGAACTTGAAAATAAGAACTGGAAACTAAAAACGAGAAACAGAGTAGAGTGGGAGAAAATTCTGTAAGAAGCCAACGGCCTCAAGGGCTTGATCGAATGAATAACGAGAAAGACTCTACTGGAAGAGCTGTGAAAACAGAGAGCAGAGGAAGACCGAACTAGAAATGCATGGAATGCGTAGAAGCGGACGTCCAGAACTTGAAAATAAGAACTGGAAAGTAAAAACGAGAAACAGAGTAAAGTAGAAGAAAATTCTGTAAGAAACGAAGAGACTCAAGGGCTTGAACGAACGAATAACGCGAAAGACTCTATTGAAAGCGCCGTTGTGAAGAACAAGGAGCAGAGGAAGACCGAAGCAGAAATACATAGAGTGCGTAGAAGTGTACCTAGAGAACTTGAAAATCAGAACTGGAAACTAAAAACGAGAAACAAAGAAGAGTGGAAGAAAATTCTGTAAGAACCCAAGGGCCTCAAGGGCTTGATCGGACGAATAACGAGAAAGACTCTATTGGAATAGCCGTGAAGAACAAAGAGCAGAGGAAGACCGAAGCAGAAATGCATGGAGTGCATAGAAGCAGACCTAGAGAACTTGACAATAAGGACTGGAAACTGAAAACGAGAAACAGAGTAGAGTGGGAGAAAATTCTGTAAGAAGCCAAGGGCCTCAAGGGCCTCAAGGGCTTGAACGAACGAATAATGAAAAAGACTCTACTGGAAGAGCCGTGAAGAACAAAGAGCAGAGGAAGACCGAAGCAGAAATGCATGGAGTGCGTGGCAACGGACCTAGAGAACTTGAAAATAAGAACTGGAAGGTAAAAAAGAGAAACAGAGTAGAGTGGAAGAAAATTCTGTAAGAAGCCAAGGGCCTCAAAGGCTTGAAAGAATGAATAACAAGAAAGACTCTACCGGAAGAGCCGTGAAGAGCAAAGAGCAGAGGGAGACTGAAGCAGAAATTCATGGAATGGCTAGAAGCGGACCTAGAGAACTTGAAAATAAGAACTGGAAATTAAAAACCAGAAACAGAGCAGAGTGGAAGAAAATTCTGTAAGAAGCCAAGGGGCTCAATGGATTGACGAACGAATAACGAGAAAGACTCTACTGAACGAGCCGTGAAGAAGAAGGAGTAGAGGAAGATCGAAGCAGTAATGCATGGAGTGCGTAGAAGCGGACCTAGAGAACTTGAAAATAAGAACTGGAAACTAAAAACGAGAAACAGAGTAGAGTGGAAGGAAATTCTGTAAGAAGCCAAGGGGCTCAATGGCTTAAACGAACAAATTACGAGAAAGACTCTACTGGAAGAGCCGTGAAGAACAAAGAGCAGAGGTTGATTTTTTACTAGGCTTGCAATTTTGATCGTGGTTTTTAGAACTGACAACGAGAAATTTTTCAAGAACTGAACTAATAAATAGGTTGACGCTAATCCACACACAATATCACCTTGGCTTCAACAAATATTTTCCGTAATGTGGGCTAGCATTATTAATAATTACTTGATGGCACCAACGTTTTTGCCGCCGACATTTAGCAGTGAACATTATAGGCAATTTTTGTAAGAAGAGCTAGCAGTATTGCATAAGGAAGTCCCTATGCAAACGCGTTGTAATTTATGGCTAATGCATGATGGGTCTCCTACACGTTTTAAATAATTTTTGAACACAAATTATGCTAGTCATTGGATTAGTAGAGCACGTCCGGTGGCATGGCCTACACGATCCCTCTATTACAACCCATGTGGCTACATCGTATGGGCACATGGTTTTCAATTTATTAAGATAACTCCCGATGAGGCCTCGGTGGAGTAGTGTGAAAACACGCTGCCATCGAGGTCACAGCGAAATGTGGCCGATCGGCTGGGGCGTTCGAATCCCGACTGGGGCGTTCGAATCCCGACTGGGGCGACCGCATTTCGCTTAGTTAAGTTTAGGGTGCATGTTGCATAAATGGTTACTGTGTAAGGGACGCCCGCACCCCCCTGAAGTAATGAGAAAGCGGTTCGAGGGGGGGGCGGTAGTATGAATGAATGAGAGAAAAAAAAAGATGACTCCTGATACTTTTCAACGAGTTAGGTAATCAACAATAAGACGCGGCGAGGTTCATATTTTTGCCCAAGGCGGTTAGTTCGAATACTTACTACAATAATTAACCCTTTCTAATTTATACTAATTAATATTTTTAAATAAGTACTCGTTATTATTTGGATTTCAAGTGACCATAACTTGTTAAAAAATCACATCCAGAAAATGTTTATAAGAATTTTTATCATTTGAAGAGGAGAATACGTCTGTAAGGTTTGGCCAAGTCATTTAATTACACTTTGTACATGACGTCGTTTTAAAACTATTTGACGTCAAGACATCGCTGATGACGTACGTCGGTTGTTTGGATGTCTCTACTATAACTAGCAGTGTTGTGAATGGCTTTCATTATATGTTAAATTATTCAATTATAGGCTTAATAAAAGAATAATAAAACGAATCTAATGGTTTTCTCTTAACTAAACCTACTTAGAACCACTACAATCGAAATTCAAATACTATAATGTAATTCAGTAATATCGGCAATTTGGCAGCTTCGGGGTTCTAGTGAACAGCGTAATATGCTCGTCGGTTTAAGATAAGCACGAATTTTTATAAAGAACAAACTTTCCTGAGATATATCAGATGTTCCTAAAAACTTTTCCTCGAAACAGTGCTCTCGAAGGATCTACTAAATAATATATTGAAGAAATTGTTATTACTGATTTAGACATAGAGTGGGTTTGTTGAAATGGATTTAGCGTTGAAGTTTTTATTATTTGTACAAAAGTTGAAGTACAATGTAAACGTCAATGGTATCTCCAGAATAATAGACGGTCGAAACGGAAAGCCAATAATTTTAATTGCTTGTAGAAATTACGATTCCGGTTAAAAACTTCCTACAAAAAGTAAAACGCATGGAAAAAGTTCAAGCCTCAACAATTATTAGGAAAATAAAATATCGATACCGCAGGAAGATGCAAATCTGTTCTCGTTAAAATATAAGAACTCAATTTCGCAGGCAGAACAATGTATTTATTAGCAATTCACAATGAAGCGCATTATTTATTCACTAATAGGTACAATTTATACCGCGAATTTGTTAGCTCTGATAGGGCGAGATTTGGGATGCGGTTTTCAAAGATTCTGTATGGGCTGCAGCCATTATTCGCTTATTATACAATACCGCCAATAAAATGTTGCTCAGGCGTATACGGAGAACACTAAGAAATATAAATCCACCTAGATGTAAATCATAATGTTAAAATTACTCTTTTATTAATTATTATAATATAACAATATTATATCGTATAATAATAACAATATGAAAATATAATAAATAATTAGCTAAAAGGTTTAAAATAATGATTAACAAAGATTCCACAAGTTAAATATAAGCAAATTTTCTAGAATTGAATTTGGTACAAATCGTGTAAAATAGGTTTAGTATGGCTTCTCACACATTTCCAATACAACGATTAATTTTAGAATTCCTAATAAGCTTAGATTGTTTAATTAATGCGTGAGTTGTAGATATATTGTTGGCCTAGAGTTTCATTGTAACGTTTTTAACATGTATAAACAAGGTTAATATATATTTTAGTTTTACGAATCCTGTTTGATAAGCATAAACGTTTTGGCTGGGTAAAATTTTTTGAGAAATGTTCAAAGATGCGTGTTCAAATATTTTCTATTGCAATGAAACATTCATGTAAATCCTCTTTAGCACATCTAAAATTGATAACATTATATTAAGATTGTACATTTCTAAGGGTGTTTATAGATTTTATTCAAAACATTTGTTAAACGTTATATGATTTTGATTCGTTCCGGCTAACTAAAAGTATCCTATTTCTTAAAGCTGGATTCGAACGTTCCTTTAAAATATGTTGGAAACGGTTTAAGTAGTTTTATTATGAATTAGCTTCATAACCAAAAACGATTAATGAACGTTTCGTTCTAACGTTCCCAAGATGCTTAAAGAATCTTGAAATTCAGACCTATTGTTGGCATCACCCAAACTATTTTAGGTTTAAGTACTTTTAATAGTTATTAAGTTCCTAACTAGAAATGTATGGCAAACGTTTTGTTCTAACGTTTGCAAGTTATTAAAGAAAATTCGCCTGAACTATGCTTCAATCGGTTTAAGTTATTTTAATAGTTATTAAGTTTGAAACCCAAAACGTTTTAAGGATTGTAAGATGTTTAAAGAGTTTAAAAATAATGTGTATTAGCTGGAATTACATTATGTTGGAAATGGTTTAAGTGTCTTTAAAAGTTGTTGTGCGTATAACCGAAAACGGTTGACGAACGTTCTGTTTTAACGGTTGAAACGTTTTTGAAAAAGTATATGAAGCATAGTATACTGTACGCATCACCTACACTATCTTGGAAATGGTTTACGTATTTTTAACTGTGATTCAGTTTGTAACTTTCGTTCTAACGTTTGTAAATGTTTGAAAAAGTTTAAAAATTATACCTTTTGTCGGCATCATTGCTGGAAACGTTTAAGTATTTTTAAAGTTATTAAAGTTATAATCCGAAACGTTTGACGAACGTTTCGTTCTTAAATATTTAAACAAGAGCAAAAAATCATACCTATTGGTAGGATCACCTAAACGATCTTGAAATCAGTTTAAGTATTTTTAATAATTATTTAATTTGTAATCAGAAACGTTTCGCGCACTTTTCGTTCTAACGTCTGCAAAATGTTTAAAAATATCAGACGATCGTACCTATTATTGGAACCACCTATACTAAGCTGGAAACGGTTAAAGTAACTATAAAAGTTATTAACTTTATAACCATATCAGTTTATCGAACGTTTTGTGTTAAAGTTGCTAAGATGTTCAAAAAATTTTAAAATCGCATCTATTGTAGACAATACCTAAATTAAGTAGGAAGCAGTGTAAGTATTTTTAATAATTATTAATCTAATAAGCAGAATCGTTTGAAGAACGTTTCATTCTAACGTTGGTAACACTTTTAAAGTGATAGAGAATCACATTGTCAGCATCACCTAAAATATGTTGGTCACGGTTAAGTACAAATAATAGTTACTTAGTTATTAAGCAGAAACGAGCAACGAACGTTTCGTTCTAGCGTTTGTAAAAGTTTGCAAAAGGTTTGAATATCACACCGATTTTCGGCGTCACCTAAATAGTGTTGGAAACGGTTTCAGTATTTTCAGTAGTTATTAAATTTATAACCAGAAACGTTTCCTCTAACGTTTGAAGTTGTTTAAAATGTGAGTAAATTACATCTATTGTCAGCATCCCCTAAACTATGTTAGAAACTTTTTAATTATTTTCAGTAGCTACTATTTTATAACAAGAAAGGTTTGAAGAACGTTTCTCTCTAACGTTTTCAGTTGTTTAAAATATTAGCAAAGCGCATCTGTTGTTGGCATCCCCTAAACTATGTTTGCAAACGGTTTAAGTATTTTTAGAAAATATTACGTTTGTAACCACAAACGGTTGACGAACGTTGTATTCTAACGGTTGGAAAATGTTTCATAACGTTTGCAAATCATACGTATTTTGGGAATCACCTATACTATGTATGTTGAAAACGGTTTAAGTGTTTTTAGTGGTTATTAAGTTAATAAATAGAAACAAAAATATCATCTATTGTTGGAATCCCCTAAATCACTGGCTAAATATTTATTAAATAATGATGATACACTAAAGAAATTGTTCGTATTAGAAGATGCTAGTATGGCGTTTGTATGGTAAGGGTTCTGTAACGTTCAAGAATATCATTGAATTTGTCTCTAGAACAATATTTTATATAATTTTAAATCGGTTTTAATTAGTTTCTTTATAATATTGCGTATATCCTATGACATTACATCAACATACCGATGTAATAAAGCTTAGAAAACATTTGAATTTATTTTAAATAATTGAGATAGTCCACGGTTAATGAACCGTTTACTGGAGTTACGCATTCATATTGATTAAACATTCGATTTATATTCTGCAGTCAAATACACTTTCGCGGCATCGTTTACAGCTCATTTTGTTTGGTGAGTTACAGGGTTCAGGTTTTTAACGGTCGACTCTTTTATAGCGGCAATTGGATACTATTTGTAAAAGTGATTAAAACCATCCTTGTTATAATCAGAAATGAGTTATCAACATTTAATATAAGTAAATACAGTTAAAAAAATAACAACTTTCGAACGTTCTTAACTAACTATGTATACTCAACAGTTTATGTATTTACTTTTAGTATAAACTTTAGCTCTATGTAATACACCCGCAAGAATAGCGATCTAGAGTCTAGACTATTGAATGTTCAGAATAATATTATTTTATTTGTAAGTGGGTTGAAAATATTAAATTGTAATTTCCCGAAGGAGAACCCATTCGCAATTTATTTCGACACAAGGGTCTTGCGGCATTAAAATGTAATTAAGTATTACAACATACCCACAAAATCTGTAAGGTATTTTATATTTAATTACTCGGATGTGTAATATAAATTTAAACTTAAACAGCTTTCTAAATATATTAACCACGCTTTGACCCTTCAATATACTATTTTTCCTGTATTACAATAACATCCGCTTCATTAATCTCTAAGAACTGAAAAGTTTTCACTATCACAATATACAGGGCGATTTTAATCATGTGTGAAACACTTTAACTACGTATAGCTGAGGATATGAAACCCCTACATTACCTAGTAATTTTTTTAGTCGGTACCGTTGCGGATGCATGGCACTCAATTGTTTTAAATCTATTCATTTAAATATAAATAACTTTTTCGTTTCTTGTACAATTTTGATAAACTTCGTTTTCAAAGCTAAGAATCCAACCTTAATTTAAATTAACAAGTTTCTAAATAATTTTTTTTCACTTCTGTATCAGACTTCGATCACTTTTTTCACTCAGTTGTGTACTGGAATTGAGCTTTGGCTGTTAGCTTTCCAACGATATGTGGTTCCAGTACGACGGTGCACCAGTACATTTCGCATTGGTCCCTCTACAGTTATTGCATAAAGAATTCGGAAGGTATATAGGTCTGTTGGCCACCTAAATCGCGACGAACATTGATTTTTTCTATGGGGATATGTAAAATATATTCTGTACCAGATCGCTGCCACTACTGCAGAAGATATGAGACAACGCATAATAGATGCTTTTGGTACAATTTCCGTTGAGTTGTTGCGCGCAGTAAATATGTGGTTTTTGAAAACACTGAACATGTGTGTTGGACATAACGGAGGTCACATTGAACATTTGTTATAAATAAATAAGTGAACTGAATGAAATCTTTTTCTATCTATGTTATTAATAATAAATGTTGTCACCTTATGTCAAAATTATGGCTACTAAATAAGATAAAAATAAAAAGTTTAATAATTCAAGCATTTGTAATGAAATAGTAAGATCATCTCCGAAAATATCGTTTTTAGGTACCGGAAAATTTACACAAAATTGCGGGAAATTTGCCACAGGCTTAAACGCGACACACAAACGACGGCATTCCCTAGCGTAGCTCAGGGGAGGAGGGGGGGTTTATTTTATAAAATACACCGCGCTTAAATCTGATCAAATTCGGGATAAAGTCGTAATAAGTGAGGCGCCGCCAACGGGAATATTACTAGATCCGGCACTGGTCAAGCTCCACATTACTTTGAATGGCTATCCCGAAGGTTGTGCGTAATGGAACTTACCTTTTCACGCAATTGCTTCTAATAAAAAAATGTGAATTTACTAGCCCCGTAAACAAAGGGGCGCATTAATCACTCTCAGCTGTTCTTACAGGAATCTTCACATTACTTTTAATAAAGATTAAAATAAAATAAGAGTTGTGTTTAATAAGGCATCTAATTACGTTAAGAAAAGGCGGATAAAAATACATGCAAAATGGTTACATGATTACAATTTGGTAACGAATAAAGACAAACATTATTAAAAAAAAGAATAAACACAGTTTGAAACGAACAATCTTAACATTAAACAAAGGGTCACGCAGATGTGAACCCCAAAACAATTAAATCTAAGTTAATAATACCTGTAAAAGAAGGTACTGCCGAAAGGCCTTGTACACGCAGTGTTTTCTTATATCGCTAAAGTTCTTCAAATAAAGCATACAGAATATAAACTTGATTTCACAGAATAACATAAAGAACGGCGTCATCTCAGGGGGCCTCCGTCCTCGGTTAACTAAACGGAACAGCTGAAGCGTGTCTAAGAAAAGTTTTGAAAATTTACGTTTTTCGATGAAAAATTGGCCCTTCTGGAGGGTACAAAGCTTGAGTCAGGTCTTGGGCATAGTTTTTACAGTTGCTTCCCTCGAAACCGCTTGCGTTTGGCAGATTTTTCTATTTTGCGTCATACGACGCAATTTTCCAAATCAATACTTTAAAGTAAACGATAATTTCGGAATTTTTGGGAAACCGAATATTATTCCCCTTTTTCGGACGTACCAGGAATGGTACCGCTCAAAGCGAAAGTAATTACCTATTGGTACATTACACTGATTCGGACGCCCGAGGGTGATTTTAAATATGCGTAACACTCAGGTCGAGAGCTTGAGCCTGACTTCTGTCCTTTCCTCGCCACTCGCACTCGACAGTGTGTAGACGCGGGTTAATGCTGCGTTTGCTAAAATATAACATCAACGTCGTGCATACAGGGTGCGTTAAATATAAAAAAAGCCGAACATCACACTCCCCTTACTTGAGAAGAATTTCCCTGAAATTATCTAAGAAAGAGAGATATTCCAAATACTGAAACGGAATGGAAACGAAAAAATCTCGCGAGACAAGACGTAACAAAAATGACCTAAAACTAAGTAAAAACCAAGACCCAATCCAAAAGATATCAAGTAGCCAAGAAAATGTCCAACTGCTGTGGTACGACGGCCCACCCCCTCACAGCAGTTCGGTGTATAGTCGCGACACGCTAAAACAACGAGCAGCAACTACGTTGGTACGTTGATAGGGAGGGGGAACAGCCCCAAAAACATGAAGCGTTTCCTACCAACGGAGTCTGGTCAATCAGGCTCGCGAAACGTGAAACGTAGAAGAAAACATTCTCGTGGAAGACGTGTTTTACCAATGAGAGGCTACAAAAAAATTGGTTCGCCCACCGTGATCGAACCTATCCACGGCAACCCCCCCCCTCCAGTCCATGAACAGAAGGCTCTGCGATGGCCTCCCAACAAACGGAATCAGTTAGGGGCAGCAAGTCGATAAAATGGTATAGGGAACGTAATAAAATGGAAGGCATAGTTGCTAGTCAAGCAAGGGGGTTGCAGACTTCAACCATAGCAAAACGTGAAGCAGTTCGAACGTCACAAATTAACGTATCAAAAATATAATATACAGAGTGTTCCATTTAAAAAATTTGCTACAATTAAATTTGCACTGGTGTAAAAAATTTGTGTCGTTTTAGTACATCACTTGGTTACATAACTGCGAAATATGTGTTCTTAATTATTCGTAATACTCTAGTACCGAATTAATTTGTTAAACGTTGTGCCGACTCATCGAAAACAAAAGATGCAGCAGATTGTTGTGTAGATAATTTTACATATACATATACATGTACAGGGAATATATAATTATAATACCTTGAAATGGCTCCGCCACCATTATAAGACTTTGCAGTAATGAGCAACGCTGTATATGTCACAAAAACTCCAATATAGTGACAGCTAGTGCTTTATGCAGTTTGTGCACCGTTATTTATTAAACATCTTAAAAAAGCCGTCCATATTTATCAAGCAATTCAAATGCTCATTGTCACCAGGTTCGAAAAACTTAAAGACATTTTAAGATAATCGTAATTTCTGTTGATGTTAGGTTTTGCAATCAGAATAAAATATTTTGTAAATAAGTAATATAGTCTCTGGAACTAAACTATACTTTGGTAATTAATAAGTAATTGAAGTAATTGTTATGTTATGTATGGCTTAAGTAAATGACACACATCTTGTTTTCTACAGTCAACCCTTTAGCGGAGAGTGGTCCGGAATAAGGGTGTATGACTTTTAGTTAATCTATATTAGTTCCAATATGTGTAATATTATATAGTAAATAATAACATTTTCTCTTTTCTTTGCTAGAAGAATATTCTCTAAATAATATATTAATTAGTAGTTCGTTGCAGAGAAATTACAAGTATGGATGTTCTGTGTTGCCAATAATTTGGTTCGATCTTAGACTAAGCAATCGATTTTCGATTATACAAAAACTACTTCTTCGTGGCTAAAAGTATTGATATTTGATTAGACATACTAGAATCGAGTATTGATATTAATAATTTAATACATTATTATAAATTATTCAGTAGGTATCATGCATTAATTTGCAAGCAAATGTTATTCATGTTGCAAAATAGCTTGTTATTCAAATACAAATATTTGACAAACTTATTATTTGAATAACATTATTGGATTTATCGATGAATTCCGTATTCTACCCGAATTACGAGAAAATCATTATTCAAATATAAGGAGATTTCCTGTTTATTTATCAACTGATTATTCGATTTCCTAATAAAATTATTAACATTACCAAAGAACTTATGATTTCCATAAATATATGCGATAAATATGTATAATTGAATCATTGGTTAATTCTTTATTCGAATAAAATTATAAGAATTATGGTTGCTTAAATCATTATTCGATTGTTGATATAAAATTATTCACATTACGATTAACATATGACTTATTACAAAACAAATACTCGAATTGTGATCTAATCAATATTCAAATACAAGAATCTACCTGATTTATCATTGAACTGATTATTCGATTTTCGAATAAAATTATTCGTTTAATCGGTTTACTTATTATTCCATTAATAATATTCGAATAAGTCGTTAAATGAATAAAACTAATAATTAATGGTAATCACCCGCGATACTTATTAACATACGATCCCAACAAACTTATTGTGTGTCATTGGAGTGACTTATTAGAATAAAAGTATTCGAATTATTGAGTATTCATATTTTGAATAATATTGTCTGAATTATGATTTAATCATCAGGTAAAAGCAATTAATAGACTAACTCCATGGTGAAAGATGCACAAGTTTCTGAAAAAATATTATTGCCAGTGCCCAAGCGTTCTATTTCAATCATTATTGTCTGCTGTTTTGATTGTATGATATACAGGGTGTCCTTTAAATACCTTAAAAGCTTCAGGTAGCACTCTTCTGTAAGAAATACAGTCCTCAAAAACACTAACACGAACTTCCTATAGTGCTTAGTTTCCTCACACGAGACACTTAAAGAATATTATACTTGGCAACGTTGACGATGTCTTTGCATTTATGGAGAATTTAATTAGTAGGCATTACATGAAGCATTTTGACAAATGTCGAAAAACAAATTTTCTACTTTTCATCACAACATCATGGCCTTGCACTGTTGTCAAATGTAGTATTTACGAAATTTATCATTTCTAACAGTACTTCCAGAAGAGCAACTAGAGCGTCAACTCAATATTAATCTTTATATAATCAAGTGGCAGTCAGTCACTTATCGGCAGATGCGTGCAACATTAAAGTTCTCGTTATTGTTTCCATGAAATTCTGTTTTAAAGATATGAACTTTAACACTCTCGTACAAGAAAACTTAAGCTCCAAATACCTACTTTTTTTGAAGATTTGTATTAAGCATTCATAAAGGAAAAATTCTACCTGAAGCTTTTAAGGCATTTAAAGGACACCCTGTATAAGATATACAGGGTGAATCTTAAATGGCGGATAATAGACATAGCATCTGATTCTGGATTAAAAATGGAGCGATAATGTCTTATACCAATTTGCTGTTAACCTCATAGATGAGGAGTTATTGACAGTCTTAAGTTCGATTCCCGGTTTCTTAGCGTGCAATATTTTTATGAAATGATTATTTTTAACTGTAGTTTAATCAACAAAAGGAATCACCAATCTGTAATTGTAGGCATCATACCCTTGGTTTACCCACAACTTCCATCCGAAGTTTAAAGCTTGAGTTTTCCAAAAATGTTGCAACGACGTACACTACAAATTTCACATTTTATAACAAACGTAGGCTTCGACGTAGTTTTTTTTATTTAAAGTAATTTGACTTTTAGGACATTTCTGTGAAAAATTGCTGATTAAAACGCCGTGGTTAGTTATCTTTACATTCATTATCTTAGTGTTACCTTCAGTTTGATTTTAGTTTATTTGTGTTTGATTTCCTAGCGTCATGGAGTACAGTTTTGTGGAGTATGCAGACATGTATTTGATTTTAGGGGAATGTCATAGCAATTTTAATGTTGCTGTTAATTTGTATGTCAAACGGTATCCAAACAGAAGGCTTCGAAATAGTAATGTTATTCGACGATTAGATCAACGAATGCGAGAAACTGGAAGAACTGCACCCACTCCAATAGCTGACAGAGCCCGTCCTCATCGAGTATTGCTACCACTGGTTGAAGAACATATCTTAAATGTAGCCGAAAATGAACCAGAACAAAATACCCGATCCATTGCCAGAATGTTTGATGTTAGCCAAAAAACAGTTCATCGCTTATTACAGGAAAATGACTTGCACCCGTAAAATTATCAACGAGTCTAGGGATTATTACCAGAAGACTATCAGCAAAGAGTCAGATTCTGCAGATGGTTACTTCGTGAGCAAGAAAGGGATCCTGGTTTTATTGAACATATCTTGTGGACTGATGAAGCTACGTTTACCAGAAATGGAACATTTAATATCCGTAACATGCACCAATCGACCTATGAAAACCCCCATGCACTGTAAAAAACAAATCATCATGTTCGGTTTAGCATTAATGTGTGGTTGTTATCGGTTAAATTACTATAATTCAGTGTATAATAACTACTTCGCGATATGAATATTTCTCCTTCTTCTAAACTTCTTAATAGGCCTGCGGCCTGTTTCCTTGCCTTTACTAAATGGTATCCGAAATGTTTCGTTGCTACTAAATAATCAATATTGAAATGTTTAAAGATTATGTAATTAAATTATATCAGGTATACGAATTATAGGACCGAAGCTATAACAGGTGCCAGTATTAAAAAATAAATACATGAACATGTACACATTTATCAAAAATTGTAAAAATTTCATAATATTTTTGATAGTAATTGCTTTTACTATTCAAACAATTATCAAGAACAGTACCTACAATGCCTTTGGCTATTACCAAATTTTTCTTCATTTGTAGTACTTTGTGACATTGCCATACTACACATATTAAGAATACAAGGTCTTCGATATGTGCCTAAACTAAAGTATTTGAATTTTTTACGCAAACAAATAAAACAATGGAAGCAATTATATGATTACCAACAAGCCGCCGGCACAGTATATCACCACGTTTACATTACAGAATGACCATTGCAGATTTATGGACAAGTCAAGTAGCCCCGCACATGGATAAAATAAATGAGCACCTATCCTGAATATCATGAATCTGAGAACTTCCGGGCCTACTCGGGTCACATTGTGTGGTTTCCGGTGGCAGATTCAGCAGATCCTATGAGAGTAAAAGATGAACGATATATGAGGTTACATCTTTATAAACTTGGGCAGCTCGTAATTCATGATACACTAAAGAAATGATATGTTCAAAACAGTAAACTGTTGTAAAGAAACGCATGAACACGCGCATAGCACAGTAAACTACGGTATAATATTAAAAATTGCTTATGTAAGTTGGCTTTAAAATTTAAATAGAAAAATCGCAAATTCACAATACATTCAAACGTTACACTGATCAGATTTTAGATTAGCTTTGAACATTGTCTACATTATTAAATAATGCAAGTGAAACTTCTACAATTAATACTGAGATACAAAGTGATTTTTTAAAAAGTCAATTGCAGCAAGCCTAGAAAAAAAGCTATTCCGTCTGCAGTCAGCTGTAATGAGCTTTGAATGACATTTACCTGTATGTCAAACTGTGTGACAGTTCAGGTAGTTAAAAATTTTGGCCCAACAAAATGTGAAAATGAACAAGTATTTAGTTGCAACTGATTTGTAATTTATTAAGGTAAGTAAATTACAGGTTTTTCGTCAAGATTTCTTTCTTTCTGTTACAATTTTCATATTGTCAGATTCTAAAGTTTAATATAGACAGGACAATCCATAGGCTACTGCAATTGACTTTTTAAAAAATCACTTTGTACGTAGATACGAAATACTTCACTACGAAACAATTTCATTTTTTAAGAAGACTGATGAACGCAAATACATAATTGCCGAGCTGCCTTTCTGTAACTTATTTTGACAGCACTTAAAAATTCGAAAAGTGTCTCATTGGCAGCTAAATGATTAATTAATTTATAACATAATAATTTATTTATTATTATAATTTGTATTATGTATAGTAAATGAAACCAATCAAGTGTCCGAGACTACACACACGGGTATACCTATATCAGTTATTTCTTTTATCACCTCGTCTGCAGAAGGTTGTGCTTTAAACTTCTTCTGTCGTGGTGAACTTGAATCTTTCCACTTCATCGACAATAACTTACTGGATGGCTCGCAGTAATGGCACCAAGTTTCGTCACCAGCAACTATTGACAGAAAAAAGTCATCACTATTTTGCCTATAGTCTGTGAGGTGTTGCAGAGATAAGCCCATTCGGAAGTATTTTTGTTCATTAGACAAGAGCCGAGGAATCCATTGCGAACAAACTATGCTGTAACCCAGATTACGAAAAATACTATGGACAGATCCTACACTCGCACCAACAATTTCTGATATTTCTCTAATTGAAATTCGACGATTTTCTCTAATAAGGCCTTCCACATATGCCATATTGTTTTCGGTTAATGCAGTACACCGTGCACCTGGTTACGGCTCATCCATAGTCCTTTCTTTTCCATTCTTAATTTTTCGGCACCATTCCTTCACAGTTGGGTACGCAATTCATGCATTTCCTTACACTACTTGCATTCGCGTATGAATCTGCAGTGGCTGCACACCCTCGGCGCATATAAATTGTAAGACCGCAAGCTGATCAAACTTGAACGGATTTTCGAAAACAAACACCATTTCAAAATCGAAGTTTTAAAAGTCAGAATCAAATTCAAACGCTATGAACTTATTAATGTGTTGCTTTTATTAAATATATCTCAAGATATCTCAAAAAAACGTAAAAATGGTAATGGAAATGGACAGGTTATTCTAGTTAATTTTGGTTTTCAGATTTTCATCATTCCATATTAATCAGTGATCACACCATAAAACTTTTTGATTTATTTGACTTTTATGGAAATATTTTATAAAATACTTTCATGTCAATATTTAAATTTAAACTTTTTAACTAAAGATAGAGCCACGCGTGTAAAAAATACAAACATTTTTAATATAAAACTTTGTGTTAAATAGTTTCTAATTATAATGTAGTCATGAACAGCTTTATTCAAAAATGCAAACCGTGGGCGTTTATTATATTTTTTAAAATTTAGCTTAACAAGAAAAAGGATATTACTAATTGTAATAACGCCCAGGAACACCAATTTAAAACATTTATATTAGAAACTTATATAAATAATTGATTTCAGAAACAGAAATAACTTGTAGTTGATTGATTGATTGATTAATTTGAAAGAGCGAAATCTAGGACGCGGTTTTCCAAGCATCTCTAATCACTGCAGCCATCATTGGCTTATTTTACACGCTAACTAAGAATTTTGCCTATCTGGGGTAGTTCCAACTCCAGTAGTGATTTTTAACGTGTCACACACCGTAGTGCCACGGGACCTACGGCTTTACTTCTTATCCGACAGAAGGCGCATTTTCAGATTTTTCCCCGCTAGAAAAATCTCGCCGACCTCAGCCAGGTTCGATCCCGCGTCCCTCGGATCTAAAGGCAAATGCGCTAACCACTAGACCACCGAGGCCGGCTAACTTGTATTTAGTATTTTAGTCTTTTATAATAATATAATTATGTAACATCAATACTACACTTCGTTTCATATGAAATGCACCACCCATTAAAAATAAACTACTTCTTTGAAACTTTGCTAAAATAATGTTTCATTATTGCGTATGAAAGGATCAGGTTTTGATAAAATAAGATTAACAATTATAATTAAACAATAACAACCACGAAAACAAAATTAATAATATGTAACACCGCCATAAACAGCAATGCAAGCATTTACTCGTCGTGGCATGCTTTCTATCAAGTCGTCATGTTCTCCTGGGGTATCTCGTTCCATATAACCTCAAGTTGTTAGGAGCTCTTGGCAATATTTGTAGCCGCTGACCCATCATGTCCCAAAGATGTTCGATCGGCGATATGTCCGATGATCGTGCAAGCCAGGGCAACATTTGCAATTACGCTTGTAGGAGGTACGTTCTAGTAATGTTTGCCGTGTGTGGACGTGCATTATCCCGTTGGAAAATACCGTTTGGCAACGTCTACATGAATGGTACTAACACCGGTTCCAGGACATTATGAATATAGCGATGTGCATTTAAAGTGCCTGGGACGAACACAAGAGGTGATCTGCTACCGAAACAAATCGTTTTAAAGCAGTATGACTTCTTTCAACTAACTCTAGATTTCGTCTTTCTCCTCGATATCAACGTACCTTCCTACGGCCGTCATTTGCCCACAAACAAAATCTTGATTCGTCACTGAAGACGATGTCGTTCTATTGCTGATTCCAATGGTGCCGAATTAGCGTAGGAAGGTACGTCGATATCGAGGAGAAAGACGAAATCTAGAGTTTCAATTGATTCCAATGCTGCCGCTCTTGACACCAGGCAATCCTAACAGCATTCCAAAAGAAGAGATTCTTCTGTATATTGTTGCCATTGACACGCGGGGGTGAAGAGCTCGCATCCAGTCTACAGCAACAGACCTTGTTGCTTGAAAACAGTCTCGTGTAGTCATTCTTCGAAGAAGTCGATTTTCACGAACCCTGTTGCTACATGGAGGTCTACCAGCTGGACGATGTCGCTGAATGGCTTCTTCTAACCAAGCAGACCATATTCGTGCAACTGTAGTGTGGTCCCGATTTACCCTTTTACCAATTTCACGAAAAGAAAATCCAGCTTCTTTCATGCCGTTAATTCGACCTCAAAATCGGAAATGTGGTTCTACGTTGTCTTACTGAAAGCATTTTAAAACATTAATTCTGTCACAAAATGTAACAAAATCTCGAAACAATTAATTAATGTTTACTAGTTATTGCATTGCTTCTAAGCAACAAGTTGATGAGAGACAGTAGACGAACACCACAACCACTTGATTTTTTTAATGGAAATAGTGATCATTTCATACGCAATAATAAAATATTATTTTAGCAAATTTTCAAACACGTAGCTTTATTTTTAATGGGTGGTGCATTTCATATGAAACTGAGCATATTTCTACTTTCCCGTACATACCTACAGTATTGATTTTCAGTAGCAATATGAATTTGGTATTAAAACGGAAATATCTCTTCGTACCGACAAAAAACTGTTTTAAAATGTCTCTCCGTAGATGTACGTGCATACGCGCGCATGTGTGTGCATCCGAAACGACCCCTATGATTCTGATGATGTTTGATGATAGCATTTTTTAAAAGCTTATTAAAAATTCAGTATTACAGGGTGACTTCATTGAAAGGTTTCATGCATTAATAAAAATTATTTTATTTTTAATGATCAAATTTATCGTAAGAAAGTCAAATTTCATTACTTTTAGCTAATATGTTTATGGAACATTTAGAAGATCGAATCTTTGAATCAAATCAATCTTCGATAACTATACTTTGCTTCCGTTACGTTGACGATATTTTAGCATGTTTTAATAGTTCATTTGACTTTATTGGTGATTTTTCAACGTATATTAAGACGCTACACTCAAATATAAACTTTACATTAGAGACAGAGCAAAAGAGATGTATTAATTATTTAGACTTAAACATAAAAATTAATCCTAAAAGCAAACTCGAATACTCTATTTATAGAAAACCTACACAAACAGATGTCACAATACCACAGTACTCATGTTACCATAAAACACATAAATTTCCAGCCTGTAGGTCTTTGATACACAGAGCTCTAACAGTTCCTCTAGGTAACAATGATTACACCAAAACGATTCTGTTTATTAAATAAATTGCACATAGTAATGGCTACAACACGAAACTGATTGACACAGAAGGAGGATTATAAATTAGCAATTCCTAAAATATATCCAAGAGACCATTCTAACAATGATAAATATATTTCAGTTCCATATTTCCGTGATATATCAATGAAAATTGATAATATTATAATCAAAACAAGTACATTTAAAGTAATTTGTGAAACAGCAGAAAACACTATCAACACCTTATTCAACGCAAAAGATGGAATTAACAATTTGTTAAAATCGGGTATTTACAAATTAAACTGTTCACAGTGTAATACTGTATACATAGGGCAGACAATTAGAAATTTTGATACCAAAAACAAAGAACACATACGCATAAACACCCAGAAAAATCCAACTACGCTAAATACTTATTAAGACACAATCATACAATGACATCAAATAATATAATAATATTCTTACACTTCTGTGATGATAAACTTAAATTGAATACGAGTATACTCGAGACCTTTCAAATTCACAAACACACCTTCAATGAATGAGCACATTCAACTCCTAAATTCCCCGCTATTGGCAATTTTGGAATAGAAGACCAGAACCAAGTGCAAATAATTATTGATAATTGCTTTTGAAGAAAGACAGTGTTGTAGAAATTTAGTTTTTCGTCTTTTCAGTAAATTCGTAATCCGATTTAATTACATAGGAACTTCTCAGATATTATCCGACAGCAGCATATACAAGTAACCCTAACAATACCATCCAATAAAATCCAAAACGTTGCTTTGCGTGAAACCCTTCTATTAAAATACAATGATTTTTTCCCTAGCTTTAAAATTAAGGCGCTTACCAGAAAAATATCGTCTATTTATTATTGAACAGTTGCTTATTTAATGATTGTTAGGCCTAGTTCCTTGCTTAGAACAGTTTTTCTTCCATTTTAAACCGCACTAGGGTACCTCAGCGGGTACGTCCACTATTTCTGGAAGCCTAGTGTAGAAAAAATCTAAAATATTGGAGTCTGATGGTATTTTTTATCTAAAAGCGAATGTTGCATGTGTTACTGAAGCTGTAATTATCTTTAAATTAGAATTTTTATGGTTTAGTGTATATTCCCATATTAAATTCAAGGAAACGGTTCTTCTGTTTTGTACTTGTAATAAAGACATGTTGGGTTTTAAACTTTAAATTGCCCACAAGCAACGTTTCTGCATACCCTTGCCAATGCTTTATCCAAACTCTTGTCTTTTAGTCGTAGTTGATATTATACTATTTTATGTACTTAAATCTTGAGATTTTTAATGGTGGCGTCAAATTAAAAACCGTACTGCTAGAAAAACTAGGCGTGGGGAAAATACAGATTAATAAATCTGGTCGTAGATAATTTGAAATCCAAAGGTTTCACAAAGAGGCGACCCCTTCCCAATCGTATTCTCGTTCCCCCGAATCAGAGGATGATCATCATTATAAGAAGCGCCTGCAAATATTTAGTTGTTGAATATGCATGAGTCCATTCGAGTACACCGGCTGTTTTTCCAGAGCTCCTCAGCTTTGAGGATCAGGGATCGTCCTCGCCTACTACGTCGTCCGTCCACTAATGGCGTATACTTCTATCTAATGTAAGTGCAAATCGATTTAAAGTACCCTTAAAGAATACCTCCCAGTAAATTATTTACCGTTTGATATTTACGCAAGTACAAACACGATCCTACGACTAACTTGACTTTGAATAGGCAGGAACGCCAGAAATTATTTCAGTAGGATTTCTTTTGTAACTCTACTGTAGTGTAGGAAAATAATAGACTTCATGAAAATGTTCGTGGGGGTGAGGTTTTAACCATTTGCAATATCCTGAAATGGTGCAAAAATGAGTAGATTGAAAATTCTGAGAACTATTCTCACCTAGTAAAAATTGTTAATACCTTTAATTTGATTTTGTGCAATGCAACAATTTTGTTTGAAACCTCAAAAGTTTTCAAAAATTAGGATCTTCAATTTTACCACATTTGCTATTATTCTTGACATTAAAACTAGCTGAAGATGTTGTTGAATGTGTAAAGTGTAGTTGGCAGCTAACGAAACCATGAGATTGGCATGACTTATCGAGATACACAAACAGGGTGTCATAAAATTGACGACCGTGCTTTTGGGATTTGATTCAGGGGGACAGGGTAAAATAAATCGAAATAGAATGGAATTCTTTCCGATTGTCATTCGTTATTGATAAAAAAGTAAATAATAAGTTTTATCGCACCGTCGCTCCAATTACTTGTATAACATAATTCAATCAGGTGGCTATGGCGATGTTACAAATTTATAAATCGTTCAGGCATATTGATAAGTATCATTAGTTTTATTTCCTTCTGCTGTTTGTATTTAAAATAGAACGATACTATTGTAATCGAGAATACGTCGATATGTTGAAAATGTTACTGGTGCGGCTAGGGCATGTGCGGAAAGGTTTCCGAATCGTCGGCACCCTTATGTAAAACTATAAGACGTGCTGAACAAAGATTACTGGAAATAAATATTTTAAATCCTAGAAAAAGTCAGGCAGAACGAAAAACTATAGTAAGGATCCATCAAGAAGAGTAAGTTCTTGAATTTGTTGCATTAGGACTAGGTAGAAGCATACAAAATTGTATCCTCTCAAACTCATTTCCAAAAAGATACAAGACGCAGATTATTAAGGAAAAATAGTATTAATCCAGTTAGACCTCAAAAAATTTTGTATGACGGCGATAGACACAGGCGCCGACTACGTGGGGCCGGTTGAGGTGATTGCGCCCATAGACATTTACCTGAGATTCGGTTTCGAACTATCTTCTGAGAAAAATAAGCAAATCAGATCAAAATTTCAAGTATCAATTATTTTTTTTCTCAGTTTTAGAGCTTTTCTTCCCAACCCCACCGTCACCTCTCCCCCTATTACGACTCCCACACCCAGCACGGCTTGTTTTATTTATCGCCCCCATAGAACATTTTAAAAGTCGACGCCTGTAGGTAGGGAGCTCTGAGACAATTTTTATAGATTGTTATTGCATTGTGTAAGGTCAATGGGTATTTGAGCTGAGTTATTAAATAATAATATAATTCTACCTAACCCACTTAATTCAGCCTTCCATCATTAATTATTAAATAAAAATTTACCATTACCATTGCTCGATGAAGCTCCATTAGCTGTGGGATTAAATTGTTTTTGCATCGTCACATTATGGAATACAAATGAGAAATTTCCTAAATGAAAATTTCCCTTAAAAGTAAGTTGGAAGAAGTCGACCCATAACATGGCCTCCTAGATCACCCGATTCCAATCTATTGGATTTCTTTTTCGGGGCCATTTGAAAGAAAACGTTTACCACAAACCTGTTGTGAATCCTCAAGATATCATAGCTCGTATTCACGCTGCTCTGGCGTCAATAACCAAAAATATACTAAAGAGGGTTCATGGTTCCATAATAAATAGTGCGAGTGTTTCCCTTGAAGTAGTAGGCAACCTATTTGAACACATTGTGGCAATATATTTTTGCTAACATTATTTTTTACTTTGAATGTTAAATTTCTGTTTTCCTAGAAGCACGAGCCTCAATCTTAAGACAAATATCGTGAATGGAGTATAAGCAGTGTTTTACCACAAATTAAATATCTTTTTCTACGATTTTTTGTAGCACATCTTATATTAATATATAAAGTATGAATTTCAACGAAGTAAGGCAGCAAACAATTAACATCTTATATACTTTAGCATTTGTGAATAGCAGTAAATAATATTGACGGTAACTAAATATAAAGGAAACGTGTTTGCTATATATTCTTAATATATTATTCAATTATACAGGGTATTTATTTTAATAGCAAGTAGTAGGCAACACACAATGCATTTCATAGACCATTATTTTAATATCATACCTTAAAAATTAAGGCAGAGGAACTCTATTTCATATTAATTTGGGGAAATCAACAACTAAAATAAAATATAATAAAATTAAATGTTCCAAGTATGTACCCATTTCAACTGCAAAAGTAACATACAAAAAAATTCTCTGAATTTAATTCCCGAATGTTATACATTAAAATAATAGCAGTAATAAGTGTAATGTGTGTTGTCTACATTTCAACATTAAGGGGCTTATTTTTAAAGTAACTTCCACTATTATCAAGCATCAAACTGTAATGAAGTTGCATTCTATTCGAATGTGGCAACAACTTAAATTTAAAAAACGACATATCATACAAAAACTGTATTAACATTGACATTGCGATAAAATTTCGGTTCCGAGTTTAACGCGAAATATCATTTGGTTACTTTTTTTTAATAAGACCATTAAAAGATACACCGATAAAAGCGGGCAATCTTTCCTGGAAATGCTAAACAAACTTCTAATGCTTAAAAGTTTTCTTAGCTTAAGAGAATATTCGTAAATTAAAGATGGAAATATAAAAAATACACAATTTCCCTAACACAATTAACAGTCGCTTCAATCAAGAGAATAAACTTAGTTGATTTTGCTTTTTTGCAATCAGCGAAGAATTGCGGTGACTGTCAAAACAAACTTAATGAACTTGGGCGCTTCTTTATCCTACCTTCTTCCTTTCTTGCATTCGCAATTTATTTTAATTTTAGTTGGGGGTGCTTTGTAAAAGTATACTTAATTCGACTTCATTACTCATGCAAAAACCTAATACAAAGAGTAAATCAGGTCTATGGGAAGCTTTTAGTAAAGCTCTATTTTAGTTACATATAGCAAGCATACTATTTACGTTGTAAGTTTATTTTGAAGGATATACCAAAAATCCTATCACATTCGTAATATCACTGTAAACATAAGCAAATACAAAACTAGTCATATAAACTTTTCTAATTTTAAAATCCATAAATTGTATACAAATTTAAATAACAAATCTTATCTTTGTTAAATCAGCCAATACCTTGCAAACTGATAAGCAATTACATTACATATTCGCTTGCTAATTATTGAAGTTCCCCGTAAACACCACACAATCTAGTTTTATGCCTGTCACAGGAACTTGTTCACATTTACATTTTAATAACACCCTCGTCGTCTCTCTTTACACACCAGAGGTCATATCCATTTATCTCTGGCGCATCCATTGTTTGAACAACCGGAGTGATTATCAATTTTCTACCAATTTGGATTCGATCATGTGGTAATCCCCATACAACGAATTAATATGTTCACGTAGTGAAGTACGTTATTTTACGAACTAATAATGTGCTTTCGTGGGTTATTGAAAACTTGAAAAAAGGCATTGGCAAATATAAAAATATGAGACTGCGTCTGAACACACCAACACTGCGAAAATAATTTTGTTAATTCCAAGACTACTCAGTGAGATTATATAATAACGAACTATTTGTAATACTAGTCGTATTGTAAAACGCTTTCGAAGAAAACTGGATATATATTTGCAAAATTTCTAACCTATATTATTTTTCAAATGCCCACATAATTTATACAGGGTTTCCCAAAGAAGTTAAATCATACAAAATATATGAGAAAATATAGATTTCCAAATTTTGCCTCGAGGTATTTTGTCTAACAATGAAAACTACATGTACTGATTATTAACATCATTTGGCCAATACCCTAGCAATAATGTGTCACGAGTTTAAACGGAATTATTACAGGAGGAAGAGAGGTTCATGTTGTAAAATACACCCTGCTTAAATATAATCAAATTCGCTACAAAAGTCGTAATAAGTGAGGGCGCCAATGGGAATATCACTAGATCCGGCAATGATCGAGCTCCGCGTTACTTTGAACGGCCAATCTGAAGGTTGTGCGTGATGAAACTTACCTTTCCACGCAATTGTTCCTAAAAGAAATGTTAATTACTAGTCCCGTAAACAAAGGGGTGCAACAGTCACTCTCAGCTGTCCTTATAGGAATCTTCTCATTACTTTTAACAGGGATCGAAATAAAATAGAATTGAGTTTAACAAGGCATTTAAATAAATTAGAGAAGCGGGCAAAATACACGCAAAACGGTTAAATGGTTATAATTTGATAACAAACAAAGATCAACATTATTTAAAAAAAAAACAAAGTTTAAAACGAATAATCTTAAAATTAAACAACGTCACGCACAGGTGAACCGAAAACAATTAAATATAAGGGAAAAATACCTAAAAAAGGTACTGCAGAAAGGCGTTGTACACGCAGTATTTTCTTATATCGCGAAAGTTTCTTCTAATCACTCTTATCCAATAGACAAAATATAAACTAATTGCACAAGATTCCACAATCAATTGCGTGCGTCTCAGGTGGCCTCCCCCCGGTAAACTAAATGGAGCAGCTGAAGCGTGGGTAACAAAGGGTTTGAAAATTTACCTTTTTCAATGGAAAATTGGCCCTTCAGGGGGGTGTAAAGCTTGAGTCGGTTCCTGGATGTAGAGGTGGAGCTTTTACAGTTATCTTTCTTCGAAATCGCTTGCTTTTGACAGATTTTTCAATATTACGTCATACGACGAAATTATCCAAACCGGTACTTTAAGTGATATTTTCCGGAAACCGAATGTTCCCCTTTTTCGGACATACCGTGAATAGTACAGCAGAAATCGAACGTAATTACGTATTGGTAAATTACATTGATTTGGATGCCATTAAATCTGCGGAACACTCAGGTCAAGAGCTAGTGCTTGACTCCTGTCTTATCCCCGCATGTAACAGTGTGTAGACCCGGGTTAAAGCTGTGTTTGCAGAAAGCTAAATAAACGTCACGTACCTATACCGGGTGCGTTCAATAAAAGCGCTCGAACGTCACAAATGTCTTTGGGACTTAGTGGATAAGGTTATTATATCGAAAACAGAAGCCCTAAGTTCCACCATCTACAATGGTACAATTGGTGGTAGTTTCGTTTTGTGATTATTTTATTTTCAAACCAATGTTACTGTCAAATAGTAAGAGAAGCCCGATGTATAATTATATTAATATCGTTATACTTTTCTTCTTCTTCCTCGGCCAATGGACTGTTAATTACATGTAACGAATCGGTTCTGTGACACCTTCCCCCCCCCCCCTTTGCACGTATGCTACTATATTGGTCCACGCATCCGAATATAGATCAGCGCGCATTGTTCTGCACTACGAATATGTACGACCGTTGCCTGCTGTACTCGGTTTTGCAACCAAATACTGTTTATTATTCGTGTATTCTCATTTGTATCGCTAGCCACAACAGGGCCCGACTCTGCGACTTACCATGTAGATGAGTACCATGCTTAAGCAGCCAGGTGCAATTTTTTGTGTATGATCTTGTTACTCCTCTCATGCGACCGTAACACGAGATTAATTTGATTCCCAATAGTATATGAAGATCGGACCCCAGTACCAAGAATACAGGGAATCGGAAACATTTTCTGACTCTTGAAATGATTCGAACCCAGAAGCATTTGGACTATTATATCCAAAATCTACCTTTCTTAACATTGAGCCATCACAGCGCTTTTCCATTTATTATTATATTACATAAATATCAAACTTTAATCATTAACAATCAAACAAGATGACACATCAATCATCATAACAACAGATAAAGAAACAAAATATTCAGATACTTATAATTAAATTCGAACAATCCACGGTTTTTTACTAAGCAGTAACACAATCTACTGTAAAATTATAAAATAATAAGTGCTATCCTTAAATTGCAATAAACCTTCCAGATGCCAAACTGACAAATCTATTAAATCAAAACAAAATGCATCTACCGCGTTTATGCAGTACAACTCAAAAATGTTGCAAAATTTAATAATATTTTTTAATTACATGCACTTTGAAACCAGGAAAACATCTGTAAGCATCCGTTCGTTGTTTTAACTGCCAAAGGTTCGGTCACACGAGAAATCATTGCTATCTTGATCCAAGATGCGTTAAAAGCCAATCATGCCACTTATACAAAACTGCCCTAAAATCCAAAAACCGCTTAGCATGTGTAAGCTACAGCAATAATCACCCTGCAAATTTCAGCGCATGAAAACATCGCTAAGAACTACTAAACATGTTGAACCATCGCAAACGTACTCAAACGACAGAAAGTCGTGCGAACAAATATGCCCCAACCTATAAAGTATTCTACCCGAACACCACATATGGCTCTGCTGCAGTCAACACTACGTTTAACACTATCACCTACCATCTATACCATTTTTCCTCATCCTTAACTTAATAAGTCGTCATTTAGAACAAAATAAAATGTTTTTAATTCAAAATTTGCAATCCAACCTTCTCAATCATTCAAGAAGACTTGATAATTGAACAGTCCTGAGTTGGATTTGCTACGTTTGAAAAGCTAAAGACCTACCTTCATAACAATTTTAACACGGCATAAAACAGACATTTCAAATTTCTGGTTATAGCACATACTGAATTGAGACCAATCGAAAATTAATATTGGACGATATCTGAATTAGAATAACAACATTTAAAAAAACTGGTCTGACAATGCACCTGGAAAAAATTAAACTATGACGACTTACGCAATGGCCTTACATGTACAGGTCGATAAAACTCGATAAGCAAAACCAAACAGCGAAAACAAACCGAAGAATTTGCATTATACGGGCGGCCAATGGAAAATCAGGATGATTCTTAAAAATCTCCACATGCCCAAGATCTAAAAAAGAAAAGATGTAACATTTACATCCTTTCAGTGACGGAAGGAAACTACATCACCTCTATCAAAACCTCCAACAAGCCGTTGAATGAATCATGCTTAGAGACTACCGAGAAATGAAGCAATTAGGATAAAACGAAAGTAGAAAACGTATACTATTACAAATTTACAATGGACATGGTCAGGCCATTTCGTAAGCCAGGAGAACCTCAGATCGTCAAAATCCGTCGCACAATGGAGAATAAGACTATACAAGCGAGCGTAAGAAAACCACAAAGGCGTTGACTTGATGATATAATGGAAAACGTAGAAAAAAAACGGTTCCAAATAGTTCAGGAAAAAGAGAAGAAGGAAGAAGAAAAGAAAACGAAAGGGAGGCATAAGTCTAGACAGGAGAAGATTGCTAAAGAGCTCAGAGCAGGCGCGTGGTGTTTTTCTTACGGGTGCAATGAATGTTTGGTGGCGTTCCAAAAAATAAAGAAATTCTACAAACGGAAAACTAAACAGACACAAAATGAACAGCAAATATAAAACACTGTAACAAATTATCTTACCTATGTCCTAGTTCTGATTATACAAATTTGAGTAGCTTTTTTATAAGCAAAATACGCCCGCTTCAGCCGGGATTCGAAACCTCGACCGGTCGGCCGCATTTCGCTGTGACCTCGAGTGGCAGCGCGTATCCGCATTACTCCACCGATGTCCCTATTTACACTACCTACTAAAAATGAAATAAATTTTAAGAAAGTATTTAGGCCACATCTAATATATCCGAAATTATGATAGTTCTTTAATTCTTGCATTGCTCTCTCCTTTTTTTGCCGATGTTGATTGTTCCGCCAACCAGAATATTACCGCTTCTGATCTATATTACTGCAAATCATTTTTAATTACCTACGAACATTATTTTTAAGTTTAAATGAAATATCCTTCTTTTTTCTTCTATGCAAAACCTTAATTATCAATTGTACAATATAATTTCTTGGATAAGTCGAAGAAATTAATCACTCGTTTTTCTCGCGAAAGCTCAATGAAAATATATAAAACAATTTCACAAAAATGTTTCGCGTCCCGACGTGCACACCTACGACGAGCGGGAGGTCCGCTGCTCCGACACGTCCGAGAAGACCCGAAGTGGCCCGAATGAGGGACGACTTACAAACGAGACTATAATATGCCAATAATTTTAAGTATAAAAATTTATTTCATATTCTTTAACGTCTTTTAGGTGCCTTTTTTTAACTGCGCCTATGTGCTACGCTCACTTTGCATACACCAGCAGCCGTCTATGACTGTACCAATTACAAAATAAATTAATCGACAATATCTGAAAGCAATACAGAATAGATTTTGATGGGCATATTTTACCTGCAGTTGTATGAAATATAATTTTAGTTCTGGGTTAATTCGACGAAAATTATAAAATTCTAATTATGAGCGAAATACTATTCAAGGCCTCCCCCACCTCAACCCCCTCTGCTATTTTTTTTTTTTTGTATTTTGGTGGTCTCAACGCGCATAATTTCACGATCCCGGCAGATAGGCATCAAACGGTCTTCACACATCCTGAAATTTATTCACAATACTCCCTTTTACCATGTTATTGAAAAGTTGAGAAACTGTATCGAACTCTAAGAAACACAAATGTTGATATTTTTAATATCATTCACCCTTCTATATAAAAATATTCTAGGAAAAGATCTGGATTCAGTTTTGTTTACGGGGAATATGTTAAAATATACAAAAACAAGGAAATGTGTATTACAAAAGTAACTACATTTAAATACAACTTGAAATTCGAATTAACCGTTTTAAAAAGTTCAACATCGAAATTTAATTATTTTTCCAATCTGTTTCATCTAATCATTCTTTAAACCGGATAACTCAAGTACCTGTTCGTAGCCACTTTAAAAATTATTATGGACCCATATATTCTCCGATTTTGTACCATTTTAAATAACTTACTATTGGACTAAGAAAAAACATGTAAGAAGAAGTAGAAATTGTATAATAGACAGTAACAGTCTCTGGCCTTAATTTGTTAAAATTGCGATTTTTCAACTTTCAAGTTGTTTTAGAGATTCTGTGGTCAATTTTGATATCTTAATGTGGATGCTATTGGAGGAGGAGATGGCGCTGAGAGCGGCCCTAAGGTTGCGGATGAAGGGTTTATGGAATAATAAAGGCACTGGAGCGAGACACCATAATATCCTGGAAAGGACTGTCCGTAGGACGCCTCTTCTTGGGGCTGTGGTAGACTCCCTCCAGCCCAAATTAATCTTCAAGAAGCACTGCAATGTTCCCACAAACAACGAAGTTACAACCGAACCTGACACGACCATCTTCACGGGCGGATCTAAAACAACAAAAGGAAGAGGCATCTTCTCGGACGACCTGGACCTACTCGAAAACACAGCACTAGGCAAACTTACGACCGTCTTTCAAGCGGAAGCGATGGTCATAATGCAGGGAGTAAACACTATTTTGGAGTCTGGTATCCAAAATAAAACAATTAGAATAGTTAGCGACAGTAGGGTGGCCCTACTGGCCCTCAACAAATCCAAAATTATCTCAGATGTGATACTCGGGTGCCACTGCGCGCTGACATGTAGCAATAATGCCATAGGACTCACCCGGGTTAAAGGGCATGCAGGAATATATGGTAAGAAGTAGGCTGATGCGCTGGCGAGACAAGGTTTGAAATAACATTTTTGGGGTCCTGAACTGGCAGTTACGCCCTCGCCCACCCTTCTACATACCTTTTTTTTATTAGATGTGAACCACTTCAACATTTTACTATGTTATACATGGTTGCGTTAAAAAATTGCATTAGATATTAACTACTGTCTTCATTCACTTTGGAGGAGACCAAGCTTCCTCGACATGCAGCTGCGGGATGTGGATATTTCAAAAGTTATCTTCATACGAACTTGACATGTCTTACGGTAGTTTTCTACTTAGCCTGGTGGGTACACCTTTTTCTCCAAGTTGGTGATATACGGCACGGCTGCACTGGTTGATATTGCGGAAGAATTGTTTTGTGGATTGTTTAATAAAATGGTCAATGGTGTCTATACCTAACTCATAGTGTATTTGTTGGTTTCTGACATACCAAGGCGTGTTAACTGCAATGCGGAGTATCTTATTTTGAAAAGATTGGATTTTCTTGATGTTAGTTACGGATGTTGAACTCCATATGGAACAGCTGTAGGTTATCAGGGATCTGAGCAAGGCCTTATATAAAAGAATCCTACAATCACGTCGTAGCGGTGCTTTTCGGTTGATCAATGGGTATAACTGTGCGAATCTATTATAAACTTGGTTAAGCTTCTGATTTACGTGGATGCTCCACGTTAAACGGGTATCCATGTAAACACCTAGATACTTAAGGCGGATTCAGGCTCGTACGCAGAACGTCGATGTCGCAGAAGTACGTGAAAAGCGGTTGTTGCATATTTACGTTATTGTGCGCAATCGTGACTGTATTTAAACATCAGTTTTTGCTCCTGCGTAGTTTAACGCGCATTTAACCCTTTGTTGCCTGACTGTTGAAATAGACGAAAAAAATTATTTCTTTTTGTGGTTTTAGCTTCATTTGGACTTAAATAAGTATCCCAATTTTTTTTTTAATTATTCAGTATTTTATTTTCCAAAAATTTTAAGTGGTACTTTGAGGCACCGTCAGGTTCTGAAGCCAATGCAACAGTTAGGAAGTACATTCATTTAGATTTAGCAAGAGTAAACAAACTTTATTTATAATTATAGTACAAGAAACAAATATGAAGTATATGCTATATACTAAAAGAAATTCAATTTACAACCACAGCATGAAATTCCGCAAAGCAGTTCTTTTTTTCATTGCAACAAAGGTGAATATTACACAAGGTGCACATAGAATATGGCGTGGATTGTATTTGTTTTTTGATACACACTTCACATCTTCCCCTTTTCTCTGATCCAGTGTGAACCTCTATTAACTAATCTAACATCTGTTGGTATTGAATAAGATGTTCCTCTTCGTTTTACTGGTGCAATTCGAATAGGTTCGTTGGAACGTCTTTTTGAAGTCTTACATTGTTTCTGAGCTATAGGGCTTCTGGCAATTCCTCTCCGAAAATCTATCAGTGGAATTTTGTGATTTAGATCGCAGTAAATCACATAGGTATGCGTTAACAAAGGTCACCACTTCTTAGACTTTCTGTCCAGGCCATACACAGCTCTGAGACGGTCTGCATGGTCCACTCCTCCCATGTATGTGTTGTAGTCTTTCATAACAGTTGGAGCTGGAATATTGGTTTTTGTTCCATCCTTTTGTGTGTGGAGAACTGTTACCTCTTCATTGCCATGGTAATTGCTCGCTATATGCACAATTCTGTTGTCTTTCCATTTTCATAAACCAATATTCATATTGGAAAAGCGGTAATCATATTCTCCGAGTTTGAAAGATTTATCGGAAATGAAATTAGTTGGAAAACCTTTCTTGTTGGATCTTATTGTTCCACAGGTTTTCTCTGCTTTCAGTTTCTCCAATAAATTGAACGATGTAAAATAGTTATCAAAACAAATGATTCTGTCTTTTTCCCATTCTGGTTCTGTTAGTTGTAACACCACCCTCTCGCCAAGGCAAAATTTTTCTTATTTCTTTTCTATTGTCGCATTTTTTCCTTGGCAAATTTCAAATTTTAGGATATAACCCTTCTGATCAGACAGGTTATTGGTTTATGGTAATTAGTTGAAACTCGTCGATGACCAACTCTGCCATTTTTGCGAAGATATGTTTGTACTATACAAAACGCACACACAACTACGTCGAAAGTTGAACTTCTACGTACTTCTGAGTCTGAGTGCCGCTGTGCATTTCCAAGTAGATTTACAGCTAGCCGCGTCACGACGAAGCGCGCACGAGCAAAAACAGTCGCATTTCAATGTACTTCTCCAAACTTTCTACAGCAACGACTTTCTGCGACATCGACGTTCTGCGTACGAGCCTGAATCCGCCTTTAATGGCTTGGTCTTGTGTGATCCAAGCAATTTCTGTCTATATATCATAATTAATCAAGAAACCCAAAGACGTCATTGCAACAGATAGGTCGAAACAGAAAAATACCGACATGCAAGGATGGCCATCACCGCGTCCTCGCAAAGAATGGCGAGATGTTGGGCACGTCAGCCACGTAGAAAACTATGACTCATCGTAGGAATACTCACCGGGCACTGCCGACTAAATAGCCACGTGCACAGAATGAGGCTAGTTGATGATCCAATCTATCGAAGGTGCCAACTAGAAGATGAGACAGCCGAACATCTGTGCAAATACCTTGCATTCGCACACATCAGAGGACCCATGTAGGGGGAATTCTAGCCTGACATGGCTGGGTTTTGCAACACACCTCTGGCAAGTATCCTAAAGTTCACAGAAAGGATGGGTGGGCTTGAATAAGTAACCAGAGTGGTGTTTCCTATGGAGGTAGCACAATGGACCCACCTTTTTGATGCCTAAGTGCGCGTGAACTTGTTCACCCTCCCCTCCTAATCCAGATTACAGAATCCAGATGGAAGTTAATATGGTACTAACGTTCATAACAGTTTTTCTGCAACTGGATATCATCAAAACTGTTAATATTAATTATAGGAACATATAAAGTATCTACTGACTTTTGTATTTAGGGCCCCTTGGAAAAACATTAGTTTCCAATAGTCTTATTTCCACTGGTATTTTGTTGACAGCCTCGTCATTCCGCTGCTGGACACCGGCACTATTTTCTGCCACTTGCTTCTTCTCAGCTATGGTACAAAGGAAAACAACACAGCAATATACAGTATATATAAAGTAGCAATATAAAGTAGCAACATTATGATTAAATGTTTCGAGTATGAATTCCAGATTACGCGATTAAATTCAAAATTCCGAGGTTTAATTTGAAATATAAAATATTTTACAAACTTAGTTCTCCCAAACCCTAGTGAAAACAGGTTACACATCTGTTTCGAAAGTTGGTAGTGCATCTAAAAGATTGTCACTATATATTATATGTTTTATTTTCCTGTTTGTCGCTGTTATGTCGTTTATTTTTGTCTGTTTAAAAGTGCGTGGGCTTTCATATGCTAAGTATTTGGTAGAAAATAGTATACCATATTCGGTCACGCTGGTTCTTGATATTACTATTTTAATAAAATTGTATGGATATGGCAAACGCAACGTCATAACACTTCAAGTTGCCTTTACTTAGGTAGTTTTACCCCTCCTCATAGCATATATAGTGTTCAGAAACACAGGAATATAATGGTGAACTTTCTTAACGTAAACACGTGTGATCGGTTAACATATATCACGGTAGTGTAGATTCCTCAGTCAATTGACCATTACTCATAAGACGTCGTAATCTCAGGCAGTAATTGCCAGTCAGTGTGACTTGATTGTTATATGAGATTTTTCTCCACTATATAAAATAAGAACTAGTAGGAAAATATTTTTAGGATTCTCTTACCTTTATTGCAAAAATCGAAAGCATTTATAGATCAATTTTTCTCTCCCGTAGAGACCAAAATTAACGAGATTTGGAGATATTGACTGCAAAACTGCTTCAAAGAACATACTTTCGATACTTTCGCCAACTTTAAACAATTTAAACCAATCCTAAATAAGTATCTAGAATTGTTCCATGAAACGGGCAGCGTTACCACAAATAAGTATAGTGGGAGACCATTGGAAGAGGGACTACCCAGACTATCAGTGATGGCAGGGCAATAATGGAACACACGCTTCAACCCCTCCTTATGATTATTTTGTCACAGGAAATATATCTTTTGATAGGAACGGATGTTGCTTAACAATATACAGTCATATTTTATCAGCTGAAGTTTAGAATCTGTAAAAGCAGTTAAACACATAGTTTTAAAGTATTTTTAATAAGGTGACGGGCATTTCCAATATTTCTTCCAATAAAATACCTTATTCTCACATTTTATCATCATAACCAATGCATATAAGTACAGTTATGTAGACATCTCAATCACCTACGATGATTCACACATAAGAATTTGTATACTCTTTTCTTTGGCTCCCGTTATTACGTAAGTACAAATGTCTTTATACACATAACACAAATACTCGCAAAACACCCTGTATTTAATTTTATATTAATACCTTACTGCATTTTAGACTATGTATTTATTTTGCCAACATGTTAATTACTCGAATAGCATTAGACATCAATCCTTACGATATGCAGAACACCGTATATTACTAACAACTTGGAGTGTTGCACGATATATCCGTTTTAACAATCAGGTCAATATGAGGTTTACCATCACTCATTTGGAGCGTTCCAACTGCCACGGAAGGAAATGTAAAGTGGCCCCAACCCCCGGAAGCGGCTGAAAGAATGCCAGTCGGTTATCGGACATGCTTCCGTTTCACCGTTCCGGTTTTCCGGAAATTCAGCCGCGATACATGCGACCATTTCGTCTTCCATTTTAGTGCTATGATAGATCTAAAAACTTATTTAGACAAGTTATTCTGCAATGGATTTAACTAAGAATATCTAGATATAATCCAACTTTCTCGTAAAACAGAAGGTGAAATAAGATAACGTAACGTACGAAGGTGTACTCCACCTACACGAATTCTGATTTATTCAACATTAACGTGATATATTCGCAAACATATTTGTTTTCTAAGCTGTTGTCTACCATTCTAGTGAAGTTTAGCTCTAGAAACCTACACATTTATTAATTATCTTTCAGTTAAACAAATACAAATTAATATGCAGTCGTTGCTTAAGCTACATATAAATTTAAACGCAGAAATGTATTGTTTGCTATTGTATGTAAATAAGTAAACTACTACCTGAACCTGTTGGTTGCGCCTCATAATTTGTAAATTATTTTAATAACTAATAAATAAGATCTATTTTGTTGTTGAAATAAATAGGAGCCTTTTTTGTTCCACTGCTGGGCATCGGCCTCTTCTCTGCAACGCGTTTCTCTTCAGCGCTAAGGTAGAAACACGGGGGACCTACAGTTTAACGTCAAATCTGAACGACAGACATTCCAGAGAAGGTTTTTAGCATTAATATCCCACGGTTGCAAGCCGGTTTGAGATTTTGTGTATGGTGGGTTGCAGACAAGATTTTTATAAATCTGCATAGTAATGCTTAGGTTTCGAACCCAAGGCAGAATCGACGTTTTACTCAGAAAGCGAGCGCGCTACCAACTGAGCTACCGCCACACAGCTATCTATTTATATATATATATATATATATATTGCTATGGTTATTCGCCCTTTAATAATTATAATTATATTATATTATATATTTATATTATATATATATATATTAATTATAAAAGTCCTGGAATAAACAAACAACTTATACCAACTAGCTCAAACATAAAACTGTTACCTTAGGGAATTACTCGTGGCTTCGTCTCGTACAAAAAAAATTGAAAATGTTCAACAAAAAATTAGTAACACGTGCAAATTCGTAGAACCGTCAGTTGCTTTAATGTCACCGTAACTAGTTTATCTTTTATCAGCACCAACTTTTACACTGAAGATTGGCACGCTAAAATGCCCCTGGCAGGCTATTCATCCGGTACGCAGACTGCATACACCTCCATCTGGTCGGTACAGCTCTCCGTGACCTTCCGGCTCCTTCCGACACATCGTACTTTACCATTCTTTACTTGCGACGATTAAAACCACATTTTGTTTAATGGTGCTGTAAACTCCTTTTAAATATTACATTTTTTATCACATCCAAATTAAAAACCCGACAAAACCTCCCAAACAAAAACAAAAACCAAACTTCCTTTTTTAATGTACCCTTAACTACCAATGAAAATACAAAGATTATGACAGATGGGAAAACTGTCATGCTGTCAAAACCTATTTTTAATATATTATTAATTTACACAACAAATCATAATAGAACCTTTAGATGGCACTTTTGCCCAATTCACAGCAATATATATAGCGTATTGGTACGTTTTTAGGTAAAGTCTTTCGTCTCATGAAACAATTTTATAAAACAATTTAGAACTTCATTGAACTATTTTTAGTCAGTGGAGGTATGTGAAAATTCGACATAATATTCTTTAAAGCGGTTTTATACCTCCCATCCTATTAGTTTTTTGGTAAAATAAAATTAATTATAATGTTTTCTGCCGCAACATGTAACTACCTATTTGAAAATAAGAGAAGAAATAAGATGATAAAAATTCTCTCGTATTCTACAAATTGTGTAGTTGCAGAAAAAAATCACAACTAACGATGAAATCGTACAAAACTGATTGGGAATAAAATGTTTAACAGCTAGTTGTCAATTGACACAGGAATCTACATTACGGACAATCTAAATGGGTTGCTTAAGACGTTCCTACATGCCCTTACATTAACAAAATTCACCCATGACTTACTTAACTTTTTTTAACATCCAGTAGAATTATTCTTTATTGGGAAACTGTAAATATTAATCCATTGTGTTAGGCATGGAGTATAACAATTCCATAATAGCCATAATTAATTGTTGACACCCAACATTCTGACAGCATCATGAAAGGATACTAAGTATATGTGGCTTTTAACCTTTAAAGTTGATTACAATAAATAAATAACATATAAATTAGTATTTATTGCACAACAGAAATTTTAAAATTCTGACACCCCGCTTAACGCTAAGGTTGTGTTTTCTCCGCAGATCGAGCGTTATGGAAATTAACGCATTGTGGGGTCATTATAACGTTTACTAAATGACGTTGAATAAATGATGATGTCAATTTTAAAAAATGTCAATATTTGGATTGCTATATTTGGCGAATTGAATGTATACTCTTATAGCGGCGGCTGTTTAGAAGTTGTAAGTGATGTTAAGATTAATTTTTTACAAGTTACAAAATAAGTATTTTTCAAAAACCGCGTTATAACGAATCAACTCCATGTGAAATAGCGTTGTGCGGGACTTGAATGTATACGGATAACAGACTTCTTAAAATTCTTTCAAATTCTTTTAAATGCTTTTATTAATACGAAGTTGACTATTTTCTAATGCCATACATACTAACAAAGATGAAGGTCGTGCTTGAATTGGAGTATTACAGTTGTAAATTAACATTCCCTTATTTAAAATAAAATTAATCATTACAACGATGCGAAAGAATTGCAAAAGGAAATTACCTATTATTGAATGAGTCCTTAATTTGTGGGTATTTATTTGTAAGGGTTAGTTTCTTTAACATTTACTATTTTGCCGTTTCTTGGCCATCTTAGTACATGGCATTCGTACTTTTTTTTAATTTTAGTTTAATGCTAATACTTAAATAAATTTAATGCTTATAGACATAACTGCCTAGTAAAATTCCTAATAAGTAACTTTAGAAACTTAACAATTGTATTGGCATGAAAGGAGTTTATTTTTTAAAAATGTTCACCAAATTTATAATTTGAATGACAAAATTAAGGATATCAATATAGTTTTATGTTAAAATATGAAGCTCCAAGAGCAGCCCATATTATTTGCAACGCATTTTATACCGTGATATTCGCAGCCACGCCAAAATAAACGCACTAAATTTCAACTTGATTCTACAGAGTGTAGATCATTTAACATATCACCCTGGAGTAATGTAAATATGGTTTTTAGCACTGATGCATGTTGAGTTGCGTTATCTTTTCATTCTCATAAATAAAGGTAACAAGTCGAGCTCCCATAACTGAAACCCCATTTAATGTTTTTCTATACAATCTATCTTTGCGAGGATCTTGACCTTCAGATTACATGTAAAAATACCTCTAATTGTGATATAAAGCCTCCATATTGAGATGTTTTTTTTTCAAACTTTTACCATATTAGTCATGTACACAAATAAAATTTTACGTGGATTAAGAAATACTAATTCCTAATTTGTGCTTTCCGAGAAACTTCTATGTTCTTTTTTAATTATAAAGATAAATTTCTAAGCGGAATATAAAACGTTCGTTTTATAGAAGTTATTGTCTTACAGCTAAAAAACAATTCTTAAGTTATTCTTGATTTATTATTTCACAATTTATTACATTTTATACAATTTTATAATCACACTATCGCTTAAAATGTTGTCAACCATGTGTGTAATATTAGATTAATTTCGTATCTAGCACGTTAGCTGCCGCAATGTAAAAATAATTACTTTCTTCGGGGCCACACTACTATTTCTGTTTTACTTGTTTAGTAAGGGTGTAAAACATTCAGTTTTGTCATCTGTTGCTGAAAATTGTTTATAATTTTTCCATATCGGTCATGAATCACAGATGCATCATGTGGCCTGTAAAGAAAAACTTTGCAACTAGGCCGCATGGTGAATCCGTGATTCGTGCATTTGCAGGAATATGAACATGTCAGCTGCATGTTTCTACAGGCTTATTTTATGATCATGTATAAATGCAAGAAGGTATTTCTTGATTTAGTGAATATATATTTAGTAAATGCCAAGGTTATCCTCTTTTTGGTCTAATAATGTTATTTATTCTGAAGTGAAGAAAGTGATGTCAAGGAATCGTTTCGAGCTTTTGCTTAGTAACTGGCACTTTTCGAATAACGAAAGTGATAATATTTCAGATCGCTTATATAAGCTAACACCTCTCATTGATAACATTTGTGTGATTTTTTAAAAAATAATTGTACCTGGCAATAACATACGCGTCGATGAAACTTTAGTTCCTTTCCGAGGACGTCTTTTATTCTTGCAATACATCAAAAACAAGCGTCATTAATTCGGCGTAAAGCTGTTCAAATTATGTATTGAAGATAGTTACACGTATGATTTCAAGGTGTATCGTGGAAAAAGAAAAAGGATAATTCTGCTAGTGTTCCCACATCAATAGTGATGGCACTTTGGAGTGATCTCCTTGACTATGGTCGTACTGTATACGTGGATAATTATTATATTAGTGTAAAATTAGCACATAAACTTTTAGACCGACAAACTCACCTAGTAGGAACTGCGCGTAAAAGTCGAAAGGGACTTCCTAAGGACATTGTAGAGAAGAAGTTAAGAAAAGGGGAAAAGGGGAAAAGAGGAGTCGTAAAATCCAATCGAGATCTTTGAGGCTTTTGTAGTGCGGAAAAATCTGAAAATGCGCCTTCTGTCGGATAAGAAGTAAAGCCGTAGGTCCCGTGCCACTGCGATGTGTGACACGTTAAAAATCACTACTGGGGTTGGAACTACTTCAGCTAGGCAAATTTTATAATTAGTGTGTACAATTGGTCAAATATGGCCTGAGTGCAAAGAGATGCTTTGAAAACCGTATGCTACATCTCACTCAATCAAAAACCAATCAACTCCAACTTTATATTGTAGCTTGATCAGAAATAAGAATCAATGCTTTAATCTTAATTGTTTATTTATCTATGCAGTTGCAAATACAGCAAACGGGAAATATAGGTAACAGAATTTGATTCAATTCCTATACATTTTAGCATATATTATCTCTACAATAAATGCAGAACTAGCACATAATAGCCCTATTCCTAGCCACATAAAATACCCAACCACATGTTCAATTCCTAGGACTGTATTTTCTGACTCTACCCAATCGTTATCCTGAGGCTTGCCCATGTCATAAATTCTTTGATACAATCCATTTTCATACATTGCTTTCAGAATGTGGTTAAATGTGTTAATAAAATAATGGCCTTTCCTCATAGCGAACGTCATTTCCATATTCACAAGTTCGGAGTCCAATATATTCACTGCGGATTCGCCACCCTTCAAGCACACATTTATGGATTTGCTTGATGCTAAGCAACTGCTGTTCCGATACTCGACTATGCGCTTTAAAAGGTCTGAAAGATTTACTATGCGTACATTTACAATACTTTTCTTTAATTTTTCATATACTTGAACACCATAGGCTGCGCTTAAATTTAACTGTTCTTCATTACCCGTTAGGATCAGAGTGAGACCTGATTCTGCCAGTTCTTCAGTAGAGCTGATTCCTGTTTCATAATCAGGTTGGGTTAAAATGCTCATTAAACGTGATTGGAACGCTGTGTACATCAATATGCAATAAATTGAATAAAATTGAGCAACAATTCTTAAAGAGTTTGCAGTAGGTCTGAGGTTATTCGAATTAGAAAGTGTCATAGCCAAAATGTTTATAAAAACCTCCAGAAGTTTCTTAAATCCTTCCGATTAAATGAATGTTTTGCAATAAACCACCAGGTATGAACAACCACAAGGAAGGATCCTGCAATCGTGATCCACACTTTGGTATGATATATAAGAGCAATCGTTTTAACCGTTGATAATTTTCTCGGCTTAGGAATTACCCATACCAATTTGTCGCGATAATATACGTCAGTTAGGTCATAATACTTCAACAAGTCTTCGGCTCTGATCATGGTATAGGTAAGAAGTATATCTTCATTGTGGTTGTAGTGGGCACTTCTTGCATCTTTTTTTACAGCATTGGACACGTTTGTGTGTAAAACAGTACCGACAAAGTGCAAGACGTGACCCAGCACACCCAAGGGAAACGCCTTCTTGAAGTCCTTAGTTAAATTATCGCCTACAAGTACAAGTGGGCACCCATTCAAGCTGTTGATAGTTTCATTAAACACAATACTCAAATTTGTCTGGCATTTTTGAGTGTAATAATGTTTTACTGTTCTTCCACATTTATTTTCTTTCGTAAATGGATTTGCAGTATGCATTTCGGAAATATAACCACTTCTACCAATACTTCTCTCAATGATCACAATTGCATTTATTATGTCGAAACTCCAAAGGATTGCAAAGATTTTGACTGGATTAGGTGAAGACGTGATTATCAAAAACTTTCCTCTTGGCGACTCACTTTCATTCCAAACTGTACTTTGTTTCAAGTTTGCTAGGGTTGCGTTCAAAGACAGGTCACCTTCTGTTTGTAATACGTAGTAGGAATGATAGTCCTTTAACTGCAATTTTATTGGACTCTTAATGTTTATAAGGACACGGGGATTATCCACTTCTAAAATTTTGAATTTTGGATTTTCTTGGATAAAATAAAGTGTAACATCTTCTGGAAACAAAGTTTTAATTAGGTGTTGTAGACACGGTTCAAGATGAACAGAACCAGAGTGATGGTTAATAAGCAAGAATGTCAAATAAGCAATACGTGGTATACGATTCTCCATGTCTGTTTCTCATTTGGGATCACCCAAAATATGTTTTCTTTGTACTTAAGAATCAGTCATTTATCAATGTAGAACTATTTCAATAATACTAATTTCTATGCAGGTAATGTTGGTTTACAGAGTATCTAAATTACATGACAAAATGATTATTGTTTTCAGGTCCCGTTTTATATGAATTTTCTAAATATATGTTTAGTTTGTTTTCCTATGTAGATGTAGGCATTCGTTGTTAATATAATATGCTAGTCATAATATAATTCAAAATCATCGATGCTAAAATGAACATTGAGTTTTGATATACAGTTAATTAAGTATTGTTTTATTTAAGCCTATGTATTATATCAAGGCTATATTGATCACTAGTGCTTTACATAGTTTTGGTTGGAAATTTAAACTACATATCAAAACATCTACGTAGTTTAATATATGGCTTTAGATTAGGTGTACAAAGTATTGAATCAGTAGTCTCTGAATTAAGTTCACATAATTTACTAATTACAGAAGCTGAATTGTAATAAAACTCGCAGATGCACGTTTTCTTTTCTACGTTTAACGTTGGGACACACACGACGAAGAATTTACTTACACTTAACAGAGATAGAATACTGTTCAACACGTACTGCTATCTCTACAGTCTACACACACTAGTGATGACACCAGTTGGCAGCTACCAGATTATACCCAAACAATAGCAAAGTCTCCTTGTTTTCTGTTGTATGATATTAACGGTCTTATGTACCGATTTTTCCTGTCGGTACTTGTGGTTGGATTTGTTATGGCCGCAACTTTCGGTGTCCTAGTGTTCATGGTATAAGTATAATGCTTGTGCAATATGGCTCGGTGCCTTGGTGGCCAAATGTGCAGCTGACAAGTATTATCCTTAGGCTGTCTATAGAGCTTGCGAATGAGAATGAGAACTACCCCAACGGCCGCACTAGAAGTCCTGGTAGGGCGGCGGACTCTTTCTATGTTGATAAGGAAGGACGCCATGGCGGCCCACCCCATAATGCGGGACAGTGAATGCTGGCAAGATAAAGGAGCTATCATAGGTCACGCAGGCATTTCTAGGACGAAAAAGAACTCCCTTTTTTTGCTTCCAAGGTGATAGAAGCGAAAGACAAACTGAGACTGGAAAGGAAGTGCTCTCACACAATACCTAAAAAGGAAAAGTGGGAGCGAACGACGTACATCTCGCACGAAGCTCCCTTAGTCTGCTACACCGATGCGTGTAACTAGCAGAGCTGGAATTTACCTACAGAACCAAGGGGTACAAAAAAGTTTCGCAGTTGGAAGTCTACGCCGTCCAGGTGGAGCTCAAGAAGGAAGATATAAGATCTGGAGCAGAGCAAGTGGTATACATCTGCTCCGACAGCTAAGGCGCGGCCAAAGCCTTCTGTTGACCCACGACAAGGTCAAACTGACGTGGATACCGAGACCCTGTGGAATTCCTAAAAACGAGAATGCAGATGAGCTTGCTAAGCTGAGAACCGGGGAACCTGCCTGGGATCGCAACCCTCTCTAGGCTTTTCAAGGCAATAGGACATACCATCCGTAACCGAATGGGCACACGTAAGGCTGAAGGACAAATGGAGGAGACTCAGGAGATATAGATAGGCAAATCTCTTTATAGTTGGACCGAGAAAATCTAAGTCGGTCTGGATATTGGGTCAAATGCAGCAGACTCTCAATCTATTGATAGGAGCCTTTACAGGCCACTGTAAGCTCACAAGACACCTAAGCCTCATAGGTGTAGAGGACAATCCATTACGTCAGGCTTGAAGGTACAAGAAGAAGCTGCCTTTCTCTTTCTGGGAAAATGCAAGTGGCGAATGTGACTGAAACATTTTTCGGTGCAGCAACGCTTCACAGTACAGAGTTGAGTTCCCTCGTATGGTCGGACATCCTGGTATTCATAAGAATGTGAGGAAGGTTTGCTCAAAGTGTGGCAGAGAAGGTAGAAGAGGCAGAGAGAGAAAGATAGAGAGAGAAAATGATTGATAGGATGCAAGGGATTGGTAAAAAGAGCCCGTAAGGGCTTACTTCCTTAGCATTTCAGCATCTCTCACCCATAGTCTACGACTACTGTAGGTTCCGCACGTATTTGTGGTTAAGCACTACAAACCTACTTTCATTTTTTTCTTTGGTTGTTATTTGACTGCATGTAAACAGTGTATTATACAAATATTACTCCAAGTAGCCTCTATTATATATATATATATATATATATATATACATATATTGCTGTATTACCCCTTATTTTTAAATAATTGTTTATAATAATAATTTTGCTGATTTTAAAACGAATTAAATACAGCATATGAAATTGTGCCTGGTTCAACTTACTGTATTGGACGCCATAAACAAATTAAACTCTTATACAAGATATCCTGTCTCAAATGTGTATTAAACATATACAAATTAATAAATTGTTTAAGTCAAATATTCTTAGAAACCTTATTTAGTTGATCTCAGAGAAGCTGCTACAATTAGTCGTTCTATGTATACCTCTTCTAACTGGCAACGGACAAGCACAACAAAAGAAAACAGGGAAATTCAAATTACCATTTCAAATAACAAAGTCAAATCATAATTATCTGTGCTTTCCCTTTTATAAAACATAAATCAAGCATGTCAATCCAAATTAAATACAATAAATAGCTACAATGTTTTATTTATTTGCTCTTTTAAATTTTTACAGTCACTTTAGAATTCGTACCCGTTTTCTAAAGAAAAATAATTCAAATGTGGCGGGCTATGCACCAATCTCCATCTCGCGTCGCCTCGTGTCGGCCCAACAGCAATTTCTTTGTCCGTGTCATTCGTCGTAAATAAATGTTGAGTAATAGCTGCGTCTTGTTAGCAGTAATAAATGTTGGTAATTGTAGTTGGTGATGTCCAAATCCAGAAAACAGCAATCAGATGCACCTATGTAGGCACTTTCCCAATTTTAAAGCACCAGTAATTGTCTTTTGCATAAGTAAATTTAAAATCCACACATCTAACCTCAAATTGTTTTTCAGTTATGTATTGTATAAATCCAATACTTTTATTTATTAAGGCACTTTAAACTTCGATGAATTTCTTTTTATTTTATAGCACTTTTATTTTCGATGAACCTGCTTGTTGTTTGTTACTGGTTGTAATTAAAATTATTTAATTGCATTATTTCTATCAGAATAATGACATTTAAATTATTTGACCTTTAGATTTTATGCTTGTGAAATTAAAACAATACATTCTCAAACGACGCTTTTTAAAAAAATTGACGATCAACCCATGCCAACATTTTTTTCTCTAATTGTAATTTTCTCGAAAAATTGTTTTAAATTTCACACTCGTGGAGGTAAATAAACACTTTGAATCGGAGATAAACGTTGAAATAATATTGATTTATTCAAAACACAAACTTTAGCATAAATTTACAATAATAAAGAGCTGCAGGGGAAGCGCCCTTCTTCCTTGAAAGATAAAAAGCAACTAACTTGTTTTATATAAAAGCTTTTCACAAAATGTTTTCCTTTGCTAAGATACGGAACAAAACTTTCAATTTTCATGTCAACCCCGGGGGGTTCCACCAATGAAATCGTAGCTTTATACAAATTCCTCTAAACTAAAGTAACTTCCTTATACTTAAAGTTACAGAAAAAAGGAAAACACCAAAATGTTCCTTGTAAAATTCTTCGGATTGTAACGAAGCGTTACTATTTTTGTATTATTATTTTGAGATTTAGAACCCCGTTTAATTTGTTTACATACCGTTTACCCCTTAGAATTTTATTAGATTGATTTTTGGGTAATATTTTTGTGTACCGACCGATGTCTTTCCGAATGCAGCCCGTTTCATTTTTGAAGTGTTTACCGATTTATGTAAATATCATTATGTACCGTTTAAATCATACTTTGAATTTAAAGCCGAACAAGGTAATTTATTTATTATGTACCGTGTAGCAACGTTTAGAATTCCTAGTTTGTTTTGTTATTATTATCTGAGACCGTTTTATTTTGATACCGTTATTAGAGGAATGTTTAATTACCAGTTACGTGTATATTTGAACATTTAGCATTTATATTTATATGCGAATATTGTAAATTGGTTTATTCGAATTGCATTTACGCGTGGAGATCAGATAACCGCATCTACAGCGTAAAGTTGGTGGGGTAGCCACGTATTCCCTACTCTCAGCTGGAATGCGTAAATTAAACCAAATATTGTAGCAACAGTTACCGGGCGGGTATAAATACGGGCTCTCGAGCATTAAAAGGTCTCTCTTCCCTCCGGTCCAGTTCTAGAAGGTCCAGCAGCTCCAGCCAACCACCGAAGAAGAAGACCAGGTACATCCGAACCCCGAGGCACTGTTTGGGTAGGGAATTGTTGTATTTCGGCATTGTTTGCTATTCAATCGTATTGTATACCGTTCTCTCTCTCTCTATTCCATCAATCAACCCCGCACCTTTTCTCTTACGGCTGCGTTTGTCCTGACGTAAGGTCCCTTCCGGAATTCACCATCGCTGCGACCATCCTCAGGTGGTGCTTTCCGATCCCTTTTCTCCCCATTATGTTTTTACTAATATAAGTGAAATTACAGATCAAGAATGCAAAGATAAGGTTGAAAAGTATCCTCTATGCTTTCCCAAAAATGAAAATTAACACAAAAAAATGTGTTTAAAACCTGTCAAGTCAAGATATACAGAAACGACAGATCAAAATCTTGTATCAGAAGCCAACACTTACATCATATTTTTTATATGTGATTATACAATTCATTTTATACAGGGTAGCTTAAATAAGCTTTATTAGAATTAGCAATAGGATAAGATATCTCACTTAGATCATGTTGTAACACAGCAATATATATAAATAAATACTTTACTATATTCGACAAGAAAATGCTATAAAATAGCAAATTAATAAAGATGTCGTTACTTAGACTTGTTTGTATTGAAACTGTGTACAAAAGTTGAAGTTTTGACTTATCTTTAATTTTATGTTCATTACGTATTACATAGCAATAATTTTTACCACTTCATACTTTTTCGCCTTGTAATGCCCACGAAACGGAAAATACGCGCCACTTTAGGTCATACTTCTGGCATACTGGAAGATTTAGCATTGATAAGCTTTAGCATAAAATTATAACGCATCTTAGAAAGCTTAGAATTCTTTTTAGAAGTACCACCGTTTTGTATAGTTTCAGTGGTGACGATTATTCAAAATTGTATAAAATTAAAGATAATCAGGGCGTGAACTTTAGAGAAAATCTTTGTAACAATGAATGTCTCATGGATGCTGCGTTTATGTTTGAAATCACACTCTTAAAATAATGCTCGAATAACAAATTTTGCTATTAACGGTTATTTTGTTTAGAAATTGCAGTTTTTATTTGATGTAACAAACTTCTTTATTTTATCAAAATCCTATTTAGCAGTGTAATCAGCCTAATTACACTGAAGCTTTATCATTGACATTAATTGGAAAAAATATTTTAGATTGTGTAATACCAAATCGCCACTTCTGTTACCTTGGCCTTCCTTAATATTAATTATACCAACTAAGCATAGCTAAATTCAGTAGCATTGATAACTTATTTGTTTCTAAAGATAACCATTTTCTACACACATATTCAGGAATAGATGAGGGTAATATTTTAAACAGTGTCTTGTCCAATTTTAACTCATACCATTAATGATGTAAGAAAATTCTAAGATTTCTAAGATTAATCTGTTGGAGAATCTGATATGTATTTTAATATTACACCAGGATAGTGTGCGGTAACGTTAATTGAAACTGCTTAAGCTAATATTTTGCCGATCAGTGTATAGGCTCAAGGGCGCCGGTACCGTTGCCTACAAGGTCCCCGGATTGTACGCCGTTGGATTTCATCTGAAAACATGTAATAAACGAAATTAATTTAACGCTTATGATTGTTTTGAATATAACTCCGGCAATTCGATATACTCTTAATCAGACAAAAATGAAGGTGAAAATTCCATTAGTAAGACACACTTCTTAAGAAAAGTTTGATGCCTAAAGGTACTATAATTTTTATTAATGCAAACAGTAAATAATAGCATTAATTCAATTCGTTTAGATGTTATATTAGAAACAAAATTCAAGAGAAGATGGCAGGAAACAATTAATAAGTATTACACCCCGATTGTATTCAAAAATAACTCTACCACAAATACAACAGCAGCCAGTAGCAACCCAACTCCCAAACAAATAAAAGCACTAAGCAAATGATTAATACCCAACGCGATATGCGATGTTTCTAATGCAGTTTCGCTTTCACTTACGACTAAGCTAGCAATTCTTTTGTAGTATCCCTGTTCATATAGTATGATTAAGATTTTGTTGAATGTAGGCAGAAAGAAATGACCTTTTCGCATAGCTACTGTCATTTCCATGGCAAGAAGTTTCGAATCAAGAATGTCCATCAGCGATTCTCCATGTTCTACGCAAGCTTGGACAGACTTACTGGATACAAGGGCAGTTATATTGCGGTATTTCACCAATTCTGATAATACGCGGCTATTGTTGACTACTTTTAGGTACAATAACCTATTTAGTAATTTCGTAGCCACTTCGTTGCCGTAAGCAGCGCTGAAGTTTAATTTGTCTTCGTTCCCACTGAGTACAGTTGTGAGGCCTGTGTTTGCAAGTTCTTCCACTGTGCTGATCCTCCTTTCATAAATTGGTTGCGTTAAAATGCTCATCAAATTTGCCTGAAACGACGTATACACTTGGACAGAGTACATGGAGTAAAATAAGGCAATCAGTTTTAGAGGAGTGGTCTTGGGTCGAAGATTGCCCGACGCAGAAAGTGTTAAAGCAAAAACACTGATAAAACAGGTCCCGAACTTTTTGCAGTTCTCTTCTTCAGCTGAATATTTAGCTACTATCCACCAAATGCAAACCACTACAATAAGAGCCACGCCGAAGGCCGTCCAAACGTTTATTTCGTATATAAAAGTAATCAGTCGAACGGGAGAAACTGTTTTTGCTTTAGGTATAACCCATACGAGTAGATCACGATAACATATGTCACTTAAATCATAGTCAGTGAACCAGTCCTCTGCTCTCGTTATACTGTAAGTGAATAGTATTCCCTCGCTTCGATTGTAATGAGCCTCTTTCTCGTTTTCTTTTGCTGAGCCGTCCACAGTAGTGTTCAACATTTGACTCATAAAAAACAATGTATATCCAAGCGTACCAAGGGACGGTACCTGTTTGTAGCTCTTTACAAGGTGATTGCCCAGTACGAATAGCGGACATCCGTTTAGGTTTTTAATAGTTTCGTTGAATGTAACGCTTAAATTGTCGTGACATTTGGTGGAGGAATAGAGGTTAGCTATTCTACCGCATTCGTTTTCTTCTGCAAATGGGTTTGAGGTATACAAAACTGGCAAATAGCTGTATTCATCGTGTAAACTGTCCACGATTACAAAAACCTTTATTATATCGAAGCTCCAAAGCACTTCAAATATTTCTGCGTGTAATGCAGAAGTAATCACCAGAAATTTGCCCCTTGGTGATTCACTTTCGTCCCAAACGGTGCTACGCTTTAATGTGGTCAATGTTTCCAATAAAGAGGTATGGCCATTTGTATAGATTATGGAGAAATAATAGTTTCTTAAAGACAATTGAATTGGTTGGTTGATATCTATAACAATACGCGGATTATTCACAGTTAGCACGTTTCGTATTTGGCTAGAATTCTCAAAGATGAAATAAAGTGTGGTATCATCCATAAACAGGGAACCAATGAGATGAAGTATGCAAGTATCTAAATCCATAATAACATTTGCCGTTCCGAAAATGACACAGTTGTTTAATAGAATCAAAAATATAATAATATTAGATTTACTTCTCTTCATTTTTATTCTGATTCAAAGAATTTATTCGAACTGCTACTGAATGTAGGAAGTTTGGAAATATTACAAAATGAAGTCGTGGTGATACAATCTATCATAAGTAATGATATCTTGACTGCCTACAAATTACCTAACGCTCTGGAAACAAAAGCAATCAATCAATGAACTTTACACGAAAACAATAAGAATGATGAATAATCTGTGTCTAACTCGCTATTACATCGCAAATAATAACAAACAGGCCAAAAAACGAATACTGTGACCAATGAAACGTGCATGGTTAATATTTAACTTATTTAAAACTAGGACCTACTTTTTACTATTGGGGTGTTTCCACTGAAACTATAGTTTTGGTCACAGCTGGTCTGGTAACTTTAATAGACGACAGGCCTTTTTTATTTCAACTCGACCTAGTATTGTTGCCGTTCTATTATGCGCTACTTAACCTTCGGATGCCCAAGATGGGGTCAAAAGTGACCTCATGGCGCATAATCTTCTAGTGCGACCTTCTACAGTGCATCGACGTGTTCATCATTTGCTAATAAGCTTTGGTTACAGTGTGTGCATAATAATATCATTTAATCATGTGGAGAAGATCTTTGATGCATACTGAACTTGAACTAGAAGCAGCTAATCTCGACCTTGACAACTTTGACGGGGGTGATTTACTTAGTGAAGATGAAGACCACGCTTTCGAGGAAATGGATAGTGACGTTGTCGATAACAGTGATTTGTCGGAGATTGAAACGAAACCTAAAGAAAATGGCGTTGTAATTGTTTCTCGACAGGGCAGAAATTGGTTTACGCAACCATAACGTAGCAGCAAACGTCATTCCGCAAATACTTTAACAACGAAACCTGGTATGAATGACATCAGTAAAAATATTGAAACACCATTAGATGCTTTCAATTTGCTTATCTCGAAAGATATGATCGACATTTTGATACTAGTAACTAATAGAAAAGTGGAATTTCTATATAACAACCAAGGTAAACAATGGAAAAAGGTCGATATAACAGAAATCAATGCATTTATCGGACTTGTTCGCGGATGAATGGAACCAATTAGAGAATTATAGGAAACTGATAACGCCGCATTTCAAAGACCAATTTTCTCTGCAACAACGCCAAGAACAAGATTTGAAGAAATAATTAGATTTGACAACTTCGAATCTAGACAAGAGAGACGACTGGAAAGTAAATTAGCTCCAATTCGAGAATTGTTTGAGATTTTTGTCAAAATTTGTAAGAAAGCTTACAATTCCATTCCTGATTTGTACGTCAATGAACTGTTAGTGCCATTTCGAGGTCGGTGTTCCTTTAAAGTGTATATGAAGTCCAAACCTGATAAATATGGTATAAAAATTTGGACTGCATGTGACGTAGAAAATTCGTATGCATGTAATATGCAAGTTTATACCGGAATGATCGATAATGTTCCTGAAAAAGAACAAAGAAAGCGCATTGTAAAGGATTTGATTTGCTATCTATGCCAAGGATATGGAATTATTACGAATAATTTCTTTACATCTTTGCGGTTAGCGGAAGAACTACTTGAAGAAAAGAAGACATTATTAGGTACTGTGAGACAGAATCGTCGTAACGTTCCGAAAAAAATGTTACCGAACAGGAACAAGGAATTGCACTCCAGCATTTTTTGTTCGAAAACAGCGCATGTTCCAAAAAGGAATCGCAGTATAGTACTTCTTTCAACATAACACGATGATGATACAGTTTCAGCTAAAGAAGATCCATTCAAACCTTGGATAATACTGGATTACAACCAAAGGAAAGGGGCAGTGGACACTTTGGATAAGATGATCAGAGAATATGCCTGTAATAGAAGCACTAATAGGCCACTTGTGGTATTTATAGATTGTTTAGATGTTGCAGCAATCAATTCTTACATTTTATGTACCAACAAGTATCCAAACCATCCAAAAGGAAAAACTTGTGTAAGGCGGCTCTTTCTAAAACAACTTTGGCTAGAATTAGTAATGCCACCAGTACAAAGGTGCGTTGAGAAAGGGTTTCATGGAGTACAGAAAGTGTTCAAACTGCCATAGGTGTAGTCATAGAAATTCCGCAAATGTCAAATATTGCTGTACCCAAACAAGGTCAAAAAAGGGGAAGATGCAAATTATGTCCCAGAGAAAACGACAAAAAACATTTACAAACATGCAATGATTGTAATTTTTTTATTTGCAAGGATCATCTCAAAAATAAAAAAGCGTGCCAACAATGTTCTAAGTGATAAAACATATTCAATTGTCTTTATTTAAACAAAACATATTAAAAATACGAGTTACCGTTCAGCTTTTGACAAGTATATCTTCAGTTTCTTGCAAATGTATTTAATTTACTAGTAGCTGATTTTTTCATATTTAAAAGCTGTAATACTATATTTTGTAGACAATAAAAGATGTAAAAATCGTTAATTATTATTATTAGATCTTAGATTTATATCTTTATTAAAAAAATTGACAAAAAAATAAAAGCGTTTAAATATTTGAAACATGTTGGAGTCAAATTTGACCCCATCTTGGGCACTATTATATTCTTTGAAATTTTGCCGCTCCATTTGAATTAATATCGTACGTTAATTGCCGCTGCATAGGAATTAAATACTTTATTTTAATTGCCGTTTGTATGTTGATAACAGTTTTCGTTATTTTTCTTTTAAGATTGAGTTATGAGGGGCCGATCCGCAAAGCCTTGAAGTTGCCCTTTGTGGGCTAGATTTGCCGTTTAAAAACAATTCTCGGAAATGTTTACTCTTAGAAGTCGCACGTGTTATTCCTTCCAGAATAATTTCATCATATTTCTCCATGTGGTGCAATCTTTTTGGGGAATCCAGGTTCCCGTTGCGTTGAGTTCTTCAGTCAGTTCCCCATCTTCGTTGACTCCGGACTTCCCAAATTCCATCAACGGGGGGCCATAAATAAGTCGAGCGCTGCAGGGGCGGCTTGGGTTTTCGATGGGTGTCCATCATGTGTAATTTTTCGTTTCGCTGTTTTACCGTGGGGTGAAAACAGAACTATCGACAAGTGTCGGATTTATAGAAAAACACTGGATTTTATCCCTGGAAAGGCAATTTATTGTAAAAATGCCGACCGCCTTTGGCAAATTAACATTGAGCGCAGTTGCTGTCCCTCTGGTAGTATCGTCAGTGCGACGAACGCATCGAAGTTTTAGCCCTTGATGTTGACTCCATTACATCCAGTCTTCAGGGGCGGCCTGCGGATTTTCCTGCATATTGTTAACGAAATTGTGCCTATCACTCTATCCCATTCATCGAAAGCTAAGGTAAAAAATTAATAGTTTGTGTGTTGTGAAAAGAAACCTTTTAGGCGCTAACTTAGAAAATTCAATGTAATTGAACCTTTTTTTTGAAACAAGAAACGACCTTCAGTCGCCGCTTGTCTTTGTTTGCACTACTAATTGTAAAGAGTAATTTCTTTTATATTGTGTTATGCTTGTAAACTCGACGCCTCTGGCCACGTAGTTGTTTGAAGAAAGGTAAATATCGTGCGCCAGGCGCGGCGGTTTTGTTTCTTGAACGTTCAAATCAATCCTTTGTAATATAGAACCATGATAATCAAGCTAATTATATTCCGTTTCAGGTAAAATCAGGATTCCTACCATCAAAATAGTATCCTTTTACATATACGAAAGGCATTACGAAGCAAAAATCAGATCATATAAGGGTTATCTAGTAAAATTAACATAGTTTAAATATAGTCTAGATTAATAATTTAAATATAGGGTAAACAACATAGCAATATATATACATATATGTAAAGAAGTTCTCTTGATTCTTCATACTATATAATTTTGAATTTATTTTTATGTAAGGGAGGTAATGTAATGTATTCAGTTTGTAGTATGCATCCCCCTATGTTTCATACAGGAAATGCGTTTACGGGAAGTATCAGGTGGTGGCAAATAGTGAATAAATGTTCGTGTTCATTCTATGCTGTTCTTATTAATACGCTTCCAAAGACTCTGAATAATCTTGGTAATTACTAGTACAAAACATAAGGAATGTCGTTAACAAACTTCTATAAAGAAGCTTATTCTAGCGAGTAGGGATAACAGTTAACCTGGTTACGCTAAGGAGGTATTATATATATATATATATATATATAT
>JABXWE010001061.1:0-72958 GCA_014611495.1 Limonius californicus
CGAGGTTTTGACAGCCTTTCTCGCATCCCGTTTTCCAGCTCTTACGATTAATCCAATCATCTTCTGTTAATTCTCATTGTTGCATTTTTTCATGCATAACATTCATCCAGCTTCTCTTCTTCTTCTTATTCTTCTTCTTCTTCTTCTTCTTCTACTTCTTATTCTTCTTCTTCTTCTTCTTCTTATTCTTCTTCTTCTTCTTCTTCTTCTTCTCTCTCTCTCTCTCTCTCGGCACCTATTTCCATATCTCTTCCGTAAGTCTCTCTTCTCCCATCATTCTCATGTGATCATACCACAGTAGCCACTTCTCTCCAACAAATTCTGATATCTTATCCTCTATGCCCATTTTCTTCTGGTGACACAGCAACTTCTCCTCCAATGCTCCATTTCAGCTGCTTCTAACCTGCGGTCTAATGATTTATTCCTGACCTACATCTCCGAACCGCAACTTTCAAGGATCATCTTATATACAATTTGTTTTCTTTTATTTGTAATCCCTTCATTGCACAAAATCGGATACAGTGCCTTTCTTATTTTCTTTCCCTTCCCTATTTTATTCATTAAAATTTCCTCGTCTGTGCCATTTGATGTAATTAGTACTCCCAGGTAATTATATCCGTTAGTGGATTGGATGGTATCATATTCTGTACTTAAGTTGGTTGCCTGTCGCCAAAGACTATTCATTGGGTTTTTTCCATGTTTAATTCTAATCGCCACTGGCTATACTGCTCTATCAATTTTCTTATCATATATCGAGCGTCCTCCTCATCTTCTGCAAGAATTACCTAATCATCTGCGAACAATAATGTATGTATGCTGCCCTCTCCTATTTTTACTCTCATTTAATGACATTTTGGAGTCCATTCCCTCAGCGCGCAGCTTAGATATACTTTGAATACAGTTGGTGAATGAAACCAACCCTGCTTCAGTCCTTTATTTCTCATGAATGGTTAAGACACCGATCTTTCTATATTTATTGTACTATACCTGTTTTGACAGTGCGGTCGTAAAATGTCCTCCCCCTACTAACCTTTGAACGACTTGATATTTTTTCACACATTTTTGTGTGCTTTAATGAGAGGCTAAATACTACTTCTTAGCCCATATTTAAATTTGATAATTTTAAAAATGGCGGCTAGGCGCCATCTTGAATTACTTCTTTATATAGCAATGGGGGTCAAATAACACCTCATTTGAAATGTATTTTAGTTCTGCGTTTGATCCTTGAGTTTCATAAAAAAAATCATCCAGAAAAAAATGACAAATGATTGAAAATAACAAGTTTATGGAAAAAACTAAGAATTAAAGCAAAAAAGGTATGCATTCGAAATGTTCACCATTGAAGAATGAAAAAGAAGAAAAGAAAATTTAAAACACAACAAAACTTATTTTATACAACAAAAACTGAATAGTAATACTATTTTAATAAATGTTTAAAGTGTGCTCCATGAACATCTTGGCAATAGAAAAATCTATTTAATATCTCGTCCCGTACTTTCTGGAATGTTTCAACTCCGATATTTACACAAGCCTCTATTATTTTACGTCGTAAATGCAAAAGGGAACCGGGTTCTGTTTGAAAAACTTTCGATTCAAGATACCCGCACAAAAAAGTCCAATGTAGTCAGGTCAGGGGATCGCGGAGGTCCTTCGGTTGAACCACGACGATCAATCCATCGTTGCATCGAGATAATTGCGAACTTGTCTGCTAAAATGCGGAGGAGCGCATCTTGCTAGAATATGATATCCATGTCAAATTCGTTTGGATAATTTTCGGCAATCTCAACTATTAACGGATGGATGAGGTTTTCCAGCATGGTCAAGTACAATTCCCCAGTAAAGTTTCCGTCGATAAATAAGTGACCTACGATATGGTCGTCAAGTATTCCTATCCAAACATTAAACTTTTGCTGAAATTGGGTGTGACGGAAAATATGGGGATTTTCATCGCACCAACATCTTACATTTTGTCTGTTAACACAACCATTTAAAAAAATGTGGATTCGTCACTAAAACAGATATTGCGAAGATAGGATGGGTTTCTTGCAATGACCTCACAAAATTCAATACGTCTTCATTCTTCAATCTTCTTTTATATGGATGGAACTTATGCCCTTTCATAAACTTTTTGACAGTGGTGGCCGATACATCACATATCGCAGCTACATGGGAAGTTGATTGCTGAGAATGTACTACCATTCTACCGACTATCTGAATTTGTTTGTCTTCTGAAATTGCGAGTCATCCAGGGTTTTTCCTGTTTTGCACACTTCCAGTATTAATACATTTTTGCAAAAGTTCTCTTAAATACGTCCTCGAAATAGGACGGTCGGGAAAACGTTCATTAAATATTCTTTCGGCTTCGTGAAAGTTTCGATTGGCTTCAGCAGGAATGAAAACTGCTTCAGTTTTTTCCTGCAAAGTTCGAACATTCGCCGTAATTATTGTTAGTATCACGGGTTTTAACACTCAATATTCAAACGTGAGCACACACAAGAACTGAATTAAAGTGACAGAACAGAAAGTTTGCGAAAATGTAGAATTATACTCTATTGAAAATGACCTTTCAGAGGAGGTGTCACTCGACCCCAATGCCATTAAAAAAAATATTTCAAGATAGCGCCTAGTCGCCATGTTGAAAGCCTCCCATTAAAGCACACACAGTTTTGTGAGGAAATATCAAGCCGTTCAGAAGTTAGTAGGGGGGGGGGGAGACATTTTACAACCGCATTGCATATCAAAAATTAGCGGTTATAATATATCATTTGTTATATATTTATTATCCTAGCTTTAACCGCCGCAAAATTCTTAATTAGATCTGTTATATCTAAGTTATCCATAATATTACTTTCTACTGATATTATTGATAAATCGGTAGAAGTTATTCGGACATTGTTGAAACCAAATAACTTTTATTAATTTTAAAATCGAATAGGTTATGGTTTTTGATTTTACTATTTAGTTTTTATAACTTGTATGTTAATTTTTAATCGTGCAATAGATGTTTCGTTTCATAAAAAAGGAAAGTGTATAAAAATTTGATATTAATTATCGTTTTAAACGGCGCCCTTCCTCATCAGGCGCCTTTGTGCGGAGCAGCACCTGCACACCCGCACAGAGCGGGGTTGTATATGCTACATGCATGTACAAGTAATTATATTTATTACATCCAGCGAATCAAACAGCTATCAATTGATTTCCTAAATCACAACAATGAAAAGGGCGCTGTATTAAAAATTAATCAAAGTTGCGAAACACTGCCACGTCACTGTTTTTCTGTATGAAATGCGTAGTGAATGATTGTATACCAGTATAATAAAATAAATATTCTAAATCGTGGTTATTTGACATCTAACTGAGTGAGATACACATTCATAAAAGTAAATATAAATGTAATATCTACAACCAACCAACTACAGACGATCTGGTTTTCTAAATGATAGCTAGACTGCACCACCATGGTGAGGAAAACATCAAATAACCACTTTGCCTACCTCTACCAATTTGTAATTCCAAAACATATTTAATTGGATCGATTATTATTGTGAGCAAAACATGCTCTTTTTCAGTTTTACGGATTTATTAAATCATCAAGCAGGTCTGTTTACACCACAGAAAAAAAGTTTGGGGGAAGCAGGCCCGTCGAAATCATATTACAGAGAAGATCAACATGAAAATACAAATAAATAAAAGAACATTGTTAGGACTGGACCAAATCAAACAGAAAAATCAGAATTGCGAGATGCATTCTGGCGTCAATATTTGTAGCCAAGGCCTAATGGAAAACGTTTCCAGAACCTGCAAATTACGTTAAATTGAAGACTGCTTTTTTCATTAAATCTATTAGGACACGTCAGTCTGGAGGAAAAATGAAAAGGGTCGTTATTTATTTTTCGGTTCCCTAATGATGTTTACTTACTTTTAGCGTCTAAATATACTTGTTAACTCTCAGCATCATGTTATCATTATTCTTTGTTTACAGTTATACTTCTCTCTGGCGGCTGGCATGACGTCAAAGTTTCTGCACGAGGATATCATATATTTAGAAAGCAACTTTACCCTCGAACCTCAGCATAGCATATTAGACCCTGACACGACATCTCCAAGTAAGTAAGTTAGTTCCTAAAAATTATTTCCGCTGACAATGTGAAAATTTGTTTCTCCTCCAGCCTCGATGGTTTTCACGGTACTAATGCTAACCATCTCGGCGTGCGGCATTTTCACCTCCTTGCTACTCATTTATGGCCTTTATATGGTAAGTCTTTTAAGCTATCTTTGTTGGAAAGTTTACGAGTGGCGACTTTGGGCTTAGAACTTTTTTGTGACCGCCCGCATTATTCTTAGTAAAGACAGATAAAAAGTCAAACTTGGCTATTTTACTTTTTGCATTAGAGCAGAAAAATAACTTCTAAAGAATGAAATCTTAGTATGCAGGTACGAATAGGAAAATATACATTGTTATCTTAAAAACTGGAAGCGCTTACATCTATTTTTGATCCAAACAAATAGTGCATCAATTCAAACAAGTTTGGGTGTTTACCCCTAAGATTAAACTTTGTAAAAGTGTACAGGGTGTATTTTGGAAGATTCGTTCAATCTCGGAAATTTGAAATTCTTTTTGGTTTAAGTTTCAAAAGGAGAAAGTAAACAGAGCTATGAAAATATATTTTTCTATCTAGCGTCTAAAAATAGTACGCAGGGTACGTTTTGGATCTAAACTTTCAAAAGCACAAAGCCAACTGTGTTATAGTAGTCAGAAGTAAAGAAAAAACGACACAGGGTCTGTAGGAGGTTTGGCCATTTAATTTCAGAATTGACACTGCAGCACTGGCGTTACCAGAAATTAACCAAAAATAAAGCAGCGCATAATAGTTCATAGTCTTACCAATAGAGGGTGGTAACGCGAAGATCGAGCAGCTGTTAATTTCTGCGCAAGATGCTAGCGCGCACATCGTGCTTCAATCAGTTGTCATGGAGCAACAAGTGAATATTGAATTTTGCTGTAAATTAAGAAAAATTCCAACAGAAATTTATGAAATGTTGGAAACTCTGTACTGCGATAGCACTTAAAATCGTGTTTGAATATTTTAAGCGTTTCAAAGACGAACGTGAGGATGTTTAAGATTATTCTACAACCCAAGGTCCATCGATCTCTCGAAATCCAGATTTTGTCAAGAGTCCTTGAAATTGTGGCAAAACATCGCCGAATGATAGCAGACGAGTTTAACATAAATGAGGATAGCATTCGGTATATTTTACATGATAATCTTGGCATTGGAAAATCATCACCAAGACCATAAAAGTTTCGTTCAAAAAGTCCAGAACCGAAATCATATTGATTACATTTTTCTCCAAGCAGAATAGGGGTGACTGTAGACGTGTGGGTCAACCAGATCAACGCGTTGGTTTGCAACTCTATCGTCCTCTTAGGTGGTGGTTCGAGTCCCTTTCGGCGCACTAAACCGCTGTGGACATTTTACGGATCCCAGTCGTGTAAAGCAAGGGGAAACTACCACGGTACTACCAAACATTTCCCCAAGAAGTTTTCATTCCTAATAACACAGGAATGAAAATCGTACGCGGCTGCACTATTAGTATAGATTGCTAATTTATATATACAAAGTGATTTTTTAAAAAGTCAGTTGCAGCAAGCCTAGAAAAAAAGCTATTCCGTCTGCAGTCAGCTGTAATGAGCTTTGATTGACATTTACCTGTATGTCAAACTGTGTGACAGTTCAGGTAGTTAAAAATTTTGACCCAACAAAATGTGCAAATGAACAAGTATTTAGTTGCAACTGATTTGTAATTTATTAAGGTAAGTAAATTACAGGTTTTTCGTCAACCTAACAGCTATGCTGTTACAATTTTCATATTGTCAGATTCTAAAGCTTAATATAGACGGGACAATCCCTAGGCTACTGCAATTGACTTTTTAAAAAATCACTTTGTATTATATTGTAGTAATAGAGGTGTGACACTCTAAGAACATAATTAGGATCTTCTTCTTCTTCTTCTTCTTCTGTGTATAGGCCAAGGGCCTGTTTATTACCTACAACAGAGTAGGTTCTGTGAGCCCTCTATGCATGTATGCCGGGCAGGAGGCTAGCCTAACCCGTCGAATAGAGAAGAGAAGTTCCACTACAAGATTTACGATTGTCAACGGTGTTTGTATGACAAGCGGATCTGATTCATAAATAATTTGTTCCTGAAGGACAAAGAGTAAATAGTGCATTTTGCGTTGACATCGTAAAGGGATTATTGTAATGCATTTTTTAAATGCTACTATCATTTCAAGAAGAAGTTAGTTAGATCTTGTTGCTAAATAATGCACCTGCGCATTCTGCACTGATTGTGAAGTCATTTTTTAAGAAAGACAGCACTATTGAGGTCAATTTCCCACCCGATTTACGTTCTTTCGGACCATCAGCCTTTTGTATCTTTCCTAAAATGATTGTTTTCAAAAGAAAACAATTTGAGAAACAGAAGACATAAAAATGTAACCGCCGAATTGGAAGCAGTTGTTTCAGACGTCTTTCGCGACTGCTTTCAAACACTTCCAGAACTTTGCAATAAGTGCATTAAAATAACTGAAGATTACTTTGAATAAATATGTGCCAGTGAAAAAGTTAAATTGCCAAACCGCGTATTTCAAAATATCTCTTGGCAAGGAATAGTTTTTAAAATTATAGTGCAACAAAACTTTGCCAATAAAGGCAAGAGTCGTTTTGTATATTTCATTTTGCCGCAGCTCAGTAAAAGCACACAGAAAGTTTCGTAGAAAATTCCTACTATAGATATTGTCACGAAGTGTTATTAAAGAACTTACAATTTGTTTAATTAAGTTAATACCAAAATTAAAAACTCATATTTCCTAACACTCAATCAACGGTAAATATAACTTTTTAAAACGAACATTGCAAGTTCTAAGCCAGAAGAATTAAGACAAGTGGTGACAAACAACAACTAACTTCTTTGATCTTGGCCTATAAATCTTACATCAATTTAAGGAAGCAAATATGATTTCCTCTATATAATAATAATAATCTAAAATTAGAAATTTTACTAAGCAATACTTGAGCTTTGTCCTATGAGAACTATTTCGAAGAGTGAATTATAACATGCTTACTAAACTGTAATGCTGCAGAGTTATAAGGGTAGCAAATGCCTTGGCCGTACATCACCCAGTTTTAACTATTTTTGATAACCTCTATTACGTTCACTTTATGTCTTAAAAGCCACAAAAAAGTACAAACTAGGTTAGCTAAGAAGCAATGTCGAATTTTAGAAACTTGTATCAGGTCTGCTTCCATTTTAAAATTTTTCATAAGGTCGATTCTATGTTCCAAAATTGGAATATCTGTCTATAGTCAGCTAAAACTCCTAAAGAATGAGGTTCGCGTCTTGTTAAATAAGTTTGGTTCTTTTTACATAACTTACTGTTCTCTTACAGGATAAAAGGACGCTATTAATTCCTTGGGTTGCAACAGTGACAGTTTTCATCATGGTCGATATTGGACACTGTATTTATATTTTTATTGACCATACGGTAAGTAATTTTCCCGAAATAACCTTCACAATTGAAACGGTTGTAATAAAAAGTATTATGTAAAATGTCAAAGAACTTTTTTTTTTTTTTTTAATTTTTTTCTTTTTTTTTTAAAAGAATCGTGGAGTTGCCATAGCAACTCCACGATTCTCATCCCACCCCGCTTACCTCGGATCAGCGCGCGTAGCGCTATGCACGAGTCTAACATGCCCCACCCTTGAAAAACCCCCCCAACTATGCTACCGAGTCACTCCCGCTGCTCCCGAATTAATTAAAATTCGGGCCACAACGGGAGTCGAACTCGGGTCAACCGGTTGCGAAGCGGACTCTCGCCCACTGCGCCACCCGGTCGCCCAAAGAACTTTACTTTTACTATATAATTTTTTAATCAGGATTTCCACTTAACAATGAGTTCTTCTTCTGTGTAATGCTTTTATGATAAAGACTTTTTATAGGTGGAAGCAACGATGAAAAACTGAATAAAATACCGTGGATTGTACGTGGAATAGCTTTCTTGTCTAAAATAAAACATGAAACTCATACTTTTCTACAACAATCTCTCTATTAAATTAAAACTTGGAACTCTATCCGATACTTATATGTAGATAATAAGTACTAGCACTAAACATAAAATATATTCTGCAACTTCTTGAAGGAGTTTACTGTATTGGATCGCTACACTCGTTTATATTCAAAATTCAGAAATCCTTAACTTGTGAAATATGAATAACAATGGAAAGAGCTTTTTATCGAAAGAGTGTCATTTAATCATCGAATGTTTACAACGCGCTCTACAAACTTCGATTTCGCATGCAAGGATAGAATTTGTTTGGTATCTATATTCAACTGATTTGCATTTTACTGTTTGTTCCACGATTACAATTGCCTCGGGTATAAATTAACATAAATAGCAGAAACAGGAAATAGCAAATATTAAATAATGGCATTACACATATAATTGAAACAGGAATCCGTAATATAGCTACCAGAAATAAATCACAGTACGGATAATACTATTTAACAATATAGATAAAAAATGAGACCGTTTCGTGGGCAGCAATTCTGCTCTATTGTCGATTTTTGATCAAACGGTGACATATAATAATTTATAGCCTACAGTATTATATGCAAATGAGATAATGGTGGCAGGTTATTATAATTTTATGCCACAATTAAAAGTTAATTGCTTTATAGTCGTAGAAAAAAATACAAAAATATCGAATTGTTTATTGCCTTAATGTTTATTGCTATCGTAGAAACTGAATTAACACCATTAGGCCAGTTAATTTGTTTAGTATGAAGATAATTCAATATATACTCAGCGACATGAAAATCGCAACACCAAGAAGGGGTAGGGATTTTTTAACCAAACTTGGCAGAAACGTTTAACTACTAAAAGGTAGCAATTGATTAAAATTTTAAAGAAAAAGAACAAAATATAAACATAATTTTTATTAATAATGGTTTGGTCCCCCCCTATTGGTTACACACTCCCCCACTCTTCGTGTCATCGATTCTAGCAGATGGTCGATTTCCTCTTGAGGTATTGTGTCCCAAGCAACCTGTAATTCGTGCTGTAGAGCTTGCAGCATCTGCGGAGGATGCAACAAGTTCCTCAGTCTTCTCCCCATAATGTCCCAAACATGCTCGATGGGCGATAGATCGGGAGAACGGGATGGCCATGGCAAGAGATTGACATTATTCTCTGCAAATCGGTCCATAGAACGTCTTGCAATATGGGGACGGGCATTATCTTACTCGAAATGTGGGTCTTCCAACTGCTGAAGAAATGGAAGAATATGAGGTTATATAGCACCCCATACCATAATCCCAGCAGTTTGGTGCACATGCCTCGCAATAGAAAATTCAACACTGCGACGTTCCCCACGTGTTCGTCTGACCCTCGTACGGCCATCATGCATCCCCAAACAGAATCGGGATTCATCACTGAACACCATCCTATGCCACTCCAGGTTCCAGTGCAGTCGCAACCTATACCACTCCAAACTTTGCTGTCGGTGTTGAGTCGTTAGTGGTAACACAAGATGCGGCCGATCGGATTGCAAGCCGAAAGCTCTGATTCTGCAGTAAACCATTCGAAGGGTTACAGGACAATCTTCATTAGCTAACCATTGATCTCCAGTACCAGATCAATTGCCGAATTGATCTGGTACTGGAGAATTGGTCTCTTGTTGCCATAAGTCTAAGATGGCGGTCATGCACCTCATTTGTTTTTCTTCGCCCCCGGATCTCTTCTGGGACGTTCCTGACCCTCCCTAGTCCATACCTGATAGCAGCGCATGATGGTGGATTGGTTCCGGTTAAGGCGATTTGCAGTTTCTCTGAACGAAAAACTACCTTCGCGCAAACCAACAATACGACCTCTGTCGAATTCGCTTAACTGGCGGCAATCCCCACTTTGGCGAGGCATGACCACACCCTCAAAACAAACGATCAAAGGCGAAAACAATAAAGAACCGAACAAGAACTCGCAAAACATACACCTGATAAAATTGTTGGAAAAAACTGAAAGAACTGTCAGATAAGCCATTATCACTTGATCCATATGCATGAAATTTTAATCAATTGCTACCTTTTAGTAGTTAAACGTTTCTGCCAAGTCTGGTAAAAACATTCGTACCCGTTCTTGTTTTTGCGATTTCCATGTCACTGAGTATATATTGAATTATGTTCATACTAAACAAATTAACTGGCTTAATGGTGTTAATTCAGTTTCTACGATAGCAATAAACATTAAGGCAACAAACAATTCGATATTTTGTCTCTGAAGATGGCTGGTAATTATGATTATTGACTCTCTTCTATTTGAATAGTTACTCTTCTTACTGTTGCATACCAGTGTTGTATGGTGGCGGAATTTCCGATGACGTGCTCAAGGCTGGTGTTCAAAAGCAATTCAATGGTATCGATCCAGAGAGTTGTAATCTTTCCTGTCGGCGCTTTCCATTTGACATCCCTTGAATCACAATATTTCGTAAATCACCTCTGTGAGTTATATTGTCAAAAAATGTCAATATCTTGTCGTAGCTGGTGGTGGAGAGTCTCCGTTTAGGTCTTATTCCATTAAGTACAGAAACATTGGTTCTGCTTGCAGTCCATGGTATTCTGAGCATCTTTCTACTTCGTGGACATCACTCTCAATTGCGTATCTAAATACAAAGAATACGAGGGTTTGAATAAAGTTGAGGGCTGCTGTATTTTCTTGTTGGTTGGGTTATGACTGATCTAGCAAGTTAAATTCAGCTACAAATTTCAGGTTCGCCGATAATGGTAAAGAGGTCACCCGAATATTAATTAAAAAATTAATCTTCTTCTTCTTCTTTACTTCACGGGGTAGGCATTTCATTGGCTATATAATTAATATATCCACAATCTTATAGCTACCAATGCAACTCATGACGAGAGCATTAACCATTATTATCATAACCTTCGTTTTCGTGACATTTATGTGGGGTCCATATGTTGTATTAGTTCTGTTGAGTTTTTCTAATAATGTTAACATTTTTTGTTGGCTTCTGACTATCAGTAACGGGTCATTTGCTTAACGCAGATTAGAGATATTTTGGTAGCCTATGCAGATTTCTCTATCATAATCATCTACAATTCGTCTCATAATGTGCTCGCTATAATGTTAAAGAACAACGGATATAGCACATACCCTTGTCTCACGCCCTTTTTTTTATTTCTCAAGTCATAAATAATTTGATTTCAATGAGCACAACAGCAGTGCTGTTTTGATATAGGTTTCTTATGATATTGACTATGTGTTACACTAATACTATATCAACTATAGTGGGCCATTATAAATGCCATACACTCTGTATCGATGGTTTTGGTATACAACATTTTCCGACCTCTACAATTTGAAGAAAATTTAGAATATGTTCTCTTATACCTGTCTTTTACAAAGCCCGCTTGTTCTGGGGCCAGTAGATTAGATATTCATATATGGCTGTAGTCTGGAATAAATAATATACAGAATGATCTTAGTTGAATGTGTTACCAGTACTAGTCATCGAAAATTATCACAATTGCTAGTTGGACCCTTTTTATGTAAAGGAATGATTAATGATGTGTTGCTAACTGTTTTGACACATCTTGTGGATTGCTGTTATGCAACTATCTGATAGTGTTTTAAGTATTTCGCAAATAATCAAGCCTGGAAGTTGATATGTGGTTAGTCTTTTTACAGCCTGTTATTGGGTATAGGTATTGAGGTTTCATCTGTATAAAGCTGTTTATCGCTGTCATTAGCGTTCTATTTTCATATTGAAGCTGTGCGGGAAAATCGCCGAATCACTATTCGTGAGTTATCTTCAGACCCATACATTAGCTTCGGTTCAGTTCAATCAACTCTTACGAACGATTTGGGTATGAGACGCGTCTCAGCCAAATTTGTACCAAAACTCCTCGCAGTTGAACAAAAACATGCCCGTGTTTCAGCTACTACTGAGTTGCTTGAGTGAGTCTAAAACGACCAAAACGTTGTAAGAACAATCGTAACTGGCGAGGAAACGTGGGTTTATGGGTATAATCCCGAAACTAAGGTCTAATCTTCACAGTGAAAGACCCCAAAGTCTCCCAGACCTAAAAAATCGCTATAATGCCGCAGCAATGTTAAGACGATGCTTACTGTGCATCATGATTACGCTCCATCGGGCCAGACAATCAACAAGGAGTATTACTACCAAGTTCTGCGACGTTTGAGGGCCGCAGTTCGTCGGAAAAGGCCAGACTTGCATGACAATGGCGAGGGGCAATTGCATCACGACAATGCCTTTGCTCACGCATCGCAACTTGTGCACCAGTTTCTTGCTAAGCACCGTATTCCACAGATCCGTCAGCCACCCTATTCGCCAGACCTTGCTCCCAGCGTCTTCTTTATATTCCCGAAAATCAAATTCCATTTGAAAGGAAAACGATTTCAAGACATTGAGGAGATACAGCAGAACACAACGAAGCAACTGCTCGCTATTTCAGAAGAAGAATTTAAACAATGTTTCGAGAAATGGCAGCAGCGCTGAATAAAGTGTGTGGCTTCGGAAAGGGATTACTTTGAACGCGATTAAATATTAATTTCATAAATCTTGTAATTTCTTTTTAAATAAAACCATTCTGGATACATTTTGATCAGACCTCGTATACCTTCTTCCCTGTGCTATTTATTAATAGCTTCCTCTTAATTGTTCCCTCTTTGGTTAGTGTAACCCGTAGGTATTTGTACTCGGTACATGCTTTAATATTACCTATATGCATAACCAGGTCTCTACTCTGTCCTCCCACTACCATGTATTTGGTTTTCTCAACGTTAATTGTAAACTCCCTTCGCTCATACGCCTCTCTTAATTTTAGGAGCATATATTCTACGTGCTCTTTCTCCCTGGCAACGATTATCTGATCATATGCAAATAATAAAGTGAAAAATGTGGTATCACTTATTGGTAGCCCCATACCATGACAATCTAGATATGTATATTCATACAAATTTAAGATATTACATGATATTTTTCTTATTGTCTAACTTAACATATTATATGGACAAACCGTTCTAGGATTTGGTCCTCTTCAGCCCAGGGTATCCTTCCTTCTAGTGGGTCCTTGCTTGGGTTTTTGGTAGTGAAGTTGGGGATTTTGCTTCCTTCCGTTGTTTTCCTGATGGGCTGACTTGTTGGATCTTCCTTTGGTGGTGCCGCTTATGGTATATGGGAAATAGGTAAAAGGGGTGTAGTGTTGCCTGTAATATTTCGGGGGGAGGTAGCTTCAACAAGCTCGAGGAAGTCTCCTGACAGATCTGGATATAGACTTTACAAGAGGGGGTTGCGGGGTGCTTGGGGTTCCGGGGGAGTGTCCTGGGTATTCGGTTCCTGCGTTTAGGAGAAATTCGGAGAATCGCTTGGGCTATGGGATCATTTACATTGCTAAACGGGTGATGTAGGATTTTTGCAGTTTTTGAAAACGGTGGCAGATGGGGGTGATGCCTGGGTTTTTATGGATTAGGATACTGGGGTATCCGAAACCGAATTTGAAAATTCGATCTAAAATTTGACTTTCGCATTTGCAAATTTGTTCTACTGCAGGAGGTGGAAGCCATAGATGGGGGCTCGGTACTCAATTAATGGGCGGATGAAGGTTTTGTAAGTGTGGTTTAGGGTGCGGGAATTGCAACCTTGAAAGCGGCTTTGGATTTAACGGAGAAGGTTGGAGCGGTTGCAAACTGTTTTGAGGGTTTGTCGGAGGTCTGGTTGAAGAGCAGATATGGGAGGTGATACCGAGATATTTTACTTGGTTTGAGAGGGGGATAGGTTGGTTATTAATTGTTAGATTTATGAGATGGAGATCGAATCGTGAATTTTTGGTCGTGTTGGGGTGCCTGAGTAGAATAGATGACGACCTGTATGCATTTACTTTTATCCGCTACTTGCAGATTCAAGTGTGGATTCTATCTGTTTGGCTATCACGGGAGGCTAATTCGGAAGTGCGTTGAGAGGACCAGAAGGCAGTATTGTCCGGTGAAAAGCCTGGTTTTAGTTGGGACTTGGTCTATGACAGGGAAGCCAGGGGTACGCCGAAGTGGAGGTGAACAGGAAACCATGGCAGCTTCGTTTCCAGTTATATAAACATCTGTCTAAATATACTTTAAATAATGTAGGAGAAAGTGTCGAAGTCGTTTTGAGCAATGAAATTTAATAGAGAATGGGCTTCCAATTTTTATTTGACATAGGTTATCCTAGTAATTTTCTTGATGGTATTGATGTGTGTCTTCTTAATGTCACAGTCCTTTAGCAGCTTCCATAACTGTTTTATCGCGACACCATCGCGATCTCTCCTGATATCAATGAACATTTCATGTGCTCTCTGTTATGTGCAACTAACTTTTCAAATTATTTAATATTCATGTAAAAGCATTGTATTGTAATGTAGGAAGTCTTTGTACAATTGGAAATCCTGTTTTAAATATCCTATACATATAATGCCCTGAAACACCATTTCAGATATAACAACAAAGCAAAAGTCAACTTTTATTGTACTTATTTTGATCAACTCATTTGAAATATTTCACTTCAGTACTAAAACCCACCTACATCTAAAAATAGCTTTATTTTTCCACTTTTTCAACGTCGAATCATACAATGCTCATATGAAGTATGACAATGCAACAAATAAAAATTGCCGAAGCGAATCAAAACGAGTAATCTCTTTAATGTGTACTCTCGTTTGAATTATTTTTAGAATGCCAACAAAACACAAAGAGGGCCTTTAAAGGCCTTATATAATAGGCCCTGAATTCTCCGAAATTAAAATAACAATAATAGTCAGGAAAAGTAGCCCTGAGCCTTGCGAAGCTCCCGTAGTAATGAGATTTGAAATTTTGCATAAAATGTAATCAATAACAGAGTTTTTTTTTCAGCTGACAGTTTTTGTTGCTTAAGTACACAAATATTTATCAAAAAAATAATGCAGAGCTTGTTTTGCAGCTAAAAATCAATCCTCTCAGCGCGATAGTTTTCACCTTCGACTTCTTCGTAGGATCCTTAAATGTAAGTTTACTTAAAAGGTGTGATAAAATTTGAGCTACAACGATAATTTTTCTGTCTAGGTATATGCCTTACTTTGTGTGATATCTCAATACCAGGAATTGAAAGCTGGTAGGGGGAGGGCCTGCGATGACCAGAACCAGAGGGTAAGGAACCCATGGTAAATGTTGTTCCACTTTCCTTCTATTAGTATGTAGTTTTACGTAGACGTACCAGGCATGAATTTTCACCAGTTAACCAAAACGCCCCAGGAATTACAAAATCACATAGTGAATGAACCCCTTTAACTTGAATTGGGTGTCATAAAACCAATTTTTAGGTACCCTCCCCGTTGATTGTTTTAGATGCAAAGCTTTTAAAGAACACGCAAATCTCCATTGCCCTAATTCAACCCTTTGTTAATTTTTTTCTCTTCAGATACCCAGCATTCATTACAGTACCCAAGCAACCGGGACAAGTTTTGCCAGCACTCGCAAGCCAGTGACATATCACGAGACGCGACCGACTCCGACCCAAAGTCCCACTGGAACAGGACCTCACACGTCTCTTGGTACAGAGGAGACCTCACCCAATGCCACGCGGTTAGGGCCCAGGAAATCCGTCAAGTTCGAACACGCATCCCAGCTGCTCGAACCATGGACCATTGACATGAAATCTCCAACATTAACAACGAAAGGCACCGACACTGCTCCACTCATAGAGCCTAGTGGGGAACCCAAAGTAAAACAACGTATATAAAGTTTAGCAAAATTTATAAAATTAAAGTGTACAGAAAAAAACGTTTCTAGTAAATGAAGTGTTGATTGGGTAAGGGTTGTGATATTAGAGAAAGTGCAAGAATGAAATTATAAGTCACTGTTGGAAAATATAAATATAAAATTCTATAGATTTAGTGAGTGGGATATGGTAATCCTTTTTAACATTTTTATAAACTTATTTTTTATTAAATATGGTCGTTGACGTAACTCTTCATGGATTGCTAAGTCCATAACCTTGGTAGCTAAATATAGCACTTCACGATTTGTTTAATGATTTAACATGTTGCTTTTGTTAGAGCTACCATCAACTTGTAGCTGTATGAAAAATCACTTCTGGCTGAAATGATTATTTCCTCATGTTTGGTTTCGTAAGAACTTGCTAGATTAGAACTATCTAATGGATACAAGTTTGATCCGTTTTATATAATTACTGCCACAGTTCCACTACTAAAATTTCTTTCCTGTAATCATCCACCACAAAATTATAAAACAGTAGCTTATTTATTTCGCTACAACTGGGAAATTTCAAGCGAACCCATTAAACAAATTGTTGCGTACATTTTTCATTTTTGCCATCCTAAAAGCCATTTCCTCCGCACGTCTGGCTGAAATTTGCTAAACGATTCGTTTCAACCTAAGTTAAAATTAAGGTTTCTAACGCATCTTTTAGCAAACCCTGTCAAGTTCTTTGCAGACCTCGATAAGTGATGCATTTGTAGATACATATACGTCAGCAGCCCAAGGAAGTTTATTTATAGACGTATTGTGAATTTTTGATCGACTTTTAGGAAAGCCAGATTAGCTCAGGATATCGCATCTCTTGTCTGAGATACGAAAAACAACCTTATTGCGTCTAAAATTTTTACTATTAAATTAAAGTTTTCGAAACCTAGACCCGAGGGTTTATTAACTAATTAAATTAACTGTAGAATACAACTTCTCGTATAAATCAGAAAAGTGACAAACTCATAAACGGAACAGCAAAAGAGCAGGGCAGTAATTATACTAACATAACTTGCTTAACTTTGTTTGAATGGAAATATCACAAGCAAATGTGTATTCCGACCTTCCATCCTGAATATGTTGTTAAATTTTGATTCCGGAAATACACCCCTCGCTGATGTAGCCCAAGAAGTATCCGTTTCAATTAAGGGTTTTTTAATGTTAAGGTTCTTCACGTTTCGTCATTTTTACTTAGCAAATGTCTTTGGAAGAATTTTCCTTTAGTTTAAATAGTATAAAAACCGAAAATGATAAAATCTGAAGACCCTTAAATTATTTCGTCCATTTTTGTATGAGCTTTTAAGAGAATAGGGAACAACTTACTTTATACATGTGATTTATATTCAAATACATGTACATGTAAAAATATCTGTAAAAATATACCTACTCTAATTTTTTAAAATACTTCTTTGTGGAAATTCCTAACTAGATTCACCTGGAAGCTACAGCGAAGGAAGGCTCTACAAAAAGTATCCCTCTTCCCGAACTCAAGGTAAGGGTTGTCCTTTGATGTTGGTTTAGAATCTCTTTGGAAATTCGTAACGCGCTGGGATGTGTTCATCCTCTTATAAGCTGTTTCAAACAAAACCGAGATACAGCACAGATTTCTTGACAATGCGGAAGCCAGTAGTTTGTAATGAAACGTCGTAACGAGAAAAACACGAAGCCAAAAAAGAGAAACATATCAGAACTGGCTTGATCTGAAATTGGAGTGACAAAAGAGTACAAAAGGATGCTTATCTTTTCCCAAGACATCATTTCTCTTCGAACTGAAACGAATCCTATTCATGCTACAGCCCCGTATTCTATTTTCAGTTATGAAGTCGAAGAAACGGGAAACTTGACGGTTTTCAGATTATTATACAAATTGATGATGTAAAAATGTTTGTCCGGGATTTTCTTCATTTTTTGCAGACCCCAATTTGTATTTCCAACGTAGTATTATAGTTAGGGCACAATTTTATACATTTTTGGAATTTAAACAGAAAAAACATTTTATTTTTCCCTAAAATTGTGTCCAGTGTTGAATAATCATCAAATCTCCAATTTCGTCTAAAATAAAGTGTTTCTACATACAATATGGAAACCCGACCAGACAGTCAATTGAACCCGAAACGTAATTTCAATAGAATGAACCGTTAAACAAAGTTTTGTTATGGTGTTCCAAATCTGTTCGTTCGCAAACCGTGAGAACATTTGCGGAATGAATATTGTTTGAAGTATTATAGGCGTAACACCGTACGCCTAGCTCAAATGTTTCAATTAAAGTGTTTGTCCAAATGAAAACCGAAACGTGTGGGAGTTCCCGCGCACTATTTCTCATAATACGGAATCAATAAATAAAACTCCGGCATTGCTACAGCCAATCCCCCGATTTCCAAATAAACAAACTTTTAATTTACGGACAACTCATCAAAACTCGATTACTGTCGTGCCGAAGGCACATACATTATGTAAGGCCTGTGCAGTCGTTTCTAAGGCCAGCTTTCGCGAGGGCGCTTTGAAGTTTTCACGAATCATTTGTTCGCTGCAGTTCGAGCTTTGCCCGAATATTTACGCTTATAGACCGTGAAATGGTTAATAGATGTCCATAATTTGTTTGCGGGTTTTTGCGTTAATATATTTCCGGCCATACAACTTCACTCGATTATTCTTCCCACCCAAATGTTTTCGTTTTCGATCGATCGCAACATGCTCAAAGGGAAGTTTTTTCATTTCGCGTAATTAATTTTCAATTGCTGGTTGGAACGCTTTTTGTAAACCCCAAGGAAATTTGTTTGAAGACTGAATGCTCGATTTTAAGTTTAGAGATGTAGATATGCAAATGTTTTTTAAACCAAGAAAAAATTGTTTTTGGTAATAAAAATACAAAACAGGTCAGTAACAGAAATTTAAAGAAAATTGTCGGTAATTCAGATATACTGGTAAACGTACTACACGTTACAGTAAAAGCCATTGACAAATTTCTAATTTATCCATATTTTCATGCAATAATACCAAATGGCAATGTAGGAACTACACAATTCTTCAAGGACTGCAAAAAAATCAGAAGGTGCTGTCAAAAAAATAAAATAAAAAGGAAAGAAAAAAAGGATAGTAGTAGAAATTCATGGTTAAAGAATTTAAGGCGGTGGTTCTGCATAATAACCGTCGAACTCTTTAGAACAGCAACAAAGGGAATTATCTGGGCTAGTTTGACAAACAACGTCTGATAGAGACGTGGTACATCGAAGGAAAAGAATAAGTTAGAAAATGTATTAGGTTTTCAATTTACTTTGAAATTTCGGTCTAATTATTTTGACTTTGAGGTTTTCAATTTCTTTCATAACGTGTTTCCCTCAGACTATAACGCCATCAAAAAGTTTTTTAAATGCCAACCTATATTTTTTATGGCAAAACTGGATAGTTTTCTCTCTTTACCACAATAGAAAATATCATAAGATTGTAAAAATCTGCTATTTATAGAAATTTTAATCGCTGGTACTTTTATCGTTCCGCCTTCATGCTCTTCCCTTCCACTGTGCAGCAGAGTGTACGTAGCAACAGGCTATGTTATACGAGGGCTGTTCTCTTTCCGATTTTGCTTGACATTTTAACGTAGTTGTTTACAAGTATAATTATAGTGAAAGTTGTCAAATATACTTGAAGGTGAAGTAGAAGCACGGTCAACACTAACAAAGTTGTGTTTCGTTCCTTTTTTAACTCGATCAATTGCGTTTCGGAAAAAACATTTTTTCTACTTTCACTCCTAGTAAAACTTCATAGCAACAAAAAAATAAATAGCAACGTAATTCAATACATAAATGTTCATGATTGCCATCATCTATTTCCACACATTTCATAATTCTTTTTAAAACGATCTCCAAACACGAACAAACGCTTCAGGTGTAACTAATATGTACACGCCTCGACTATTTGATATTGTGCTTATGCTCATTTTCTGCCAGAGTACGCTGTACTACTTTCTTTGTAGACCAAAGTCTAGTCAAGTGATATCTCAACTTCTTGGTGGCCACGTATGCATAGATCCTTCTTCAATCCTACTTCCTCTCAATGTATTATGTAAGTAATTCCTAACAATCCAATGTAGTCAGCAGGAAAGGAAAAAGAAAAGCTTCTATAAGGGTCAGTCGAGTTTCGCACCGTAACCTTTAGTCCCTCTTCAGTCAGTAACGGCAATGTAACAATAGGAAAGACCAGGAAGATTGGATAATGAAATTACGTTTATGATACTATCCCAAAATTAACCTGTAGGACCCAGGAAAACCACGAAAAACTTTAGTCAGAACAGACGGCCCGAAGTTTCGAACCCAAGACCTCCCGAATGAAAGGTAAACGCTCTACCGCTGAGCCATCTAAAAGTACCTCTTTCCAATACAGTATATTCCAGAATACCCTGCTTTTTCTGACATTACTCGGAAGTAAAATAACATCCAACGGCAATAGTATAAAACAAACCCGAAGTGAAAATCATGATAGGAAGGTCTCCACCAAGTTGAATCCATACCAGCCAGGAACTTATTAGTGGCGATTGTTATTTTCATTTGATTTTGCCACCTCATCTGAGTTAAAGTCATATTTTAATTGCCGCTCTGTAGCCGATTGTTATATTATTATTTTCGAAATACAGTTTGGTGTGGACCTTTTGTTATCATGCAGAATTGCCGATTGGTGTTTTGTCTACGAGCTTGGCCCTGGACCCTTTCTGCGAATTTACGTTTAGGAATTTGTTCCAGAATTATTGCACTATATTTCGCAATGTGGCGTAATAATTTTGGCCGATGCATATTCGCTTTGCGTTTCCTCTTCAGTCGAATTTCACCTTTGCTCGGCCCAGTCACCCAATTCCATCTTCGGGGACCTTTAATAAATTAAGGAACAAAGTGGACGCTAGGCTTTGGGAGTGAACTGACGTGTTTTCTTTTGGGTCTCGGGTTGTGTCGCAACTCTTCTGAGTTATCGTTTCGTATTTGTGCGTTAGGCAAAAGAATCTCGACTTGCGTCGGATTAAAAATATTAGCAGAGTGTTAGCTTTGTGCAAAAACAATTCAGTGAAATTGTTTTCTCGACTGTGTCGGATATAAGCGATCAAACCTGTGGAAGTTTTGTTCTTAAGCTGTTTTAAGTGATCCTCCCGTCAAGCGGCGGAGATATTGACATCTGAAATTACCGCCTCTTCTCTCTCGACGTCGACAAAGCGCTGTCAGAAGCGATCCAATCTTCAGGAGCGTACCAGCGAATTTTTCCCGCTTCCCGGAGATTTAGGAACACCCCAGTTGTGCCTCTCTCTGCTCCCTACCGAACAACACTAAGGTAGTAAAAATTCTAATTGTGTGGTGAAAACTGTTTCCGAGTTAATCTGCAAGTTTCAAGTGCTGAACCTTTTTGTATAAACATACGACGTAAAGCGACCTTCAATCGACAATTCTTTCTTCTTTTAATTAAGTAAAGGGTAATCATAAATTGTATTAAATTGTAAACTTCGACGCCACTGGCCGCGTAGTTGTGTTCTAAGAAATTAAATATCGCAAGCCACTGACGGCGATCTTTGCAGTTCGAACGTTCCAACAAAATCTTGTATTATTGAACCATAAATATTACCATTTTCCATGTAATCGTTATAATTTTTGTATCACGTCAGTAAACTAAAATAAGTTGAATTATATTTGTCTTGAAATTTAACACATCTTCTATTTTTGTGTATTTTTACCTTTGTGTGCAAGAACTTTGCAAGCTTTACGTATAGGAGGAGGCACAATGAAGGTGAGTCCGATTCCCGTACGCTGCTGGCTTCCCGACCTTCCACGAGAACTGGTAATCTGCTGTGATTTGGAAGGTGGCGCCCGTTAATTTTGACATACCCAGTAAACTACTAGGAAGATTTCCCTCCCGTAAGCGGTTTCCGTGAACCACCCCTACTCCTCTGAGCTAAGCTGTAGGTCTTTCTCCACCTATCCTGTTGCGGGTCGACGATCTTTAAACAATAATACGTTAAGCAGACAACAGAGATCGATAAACTGGTACAGTTAAAAAAGTATTTTACGTCGTTCTTGATGACAAAATTCCATGCTAGAAAAAATTAAATGCAAAAAAATTATTAAAATTATTTAATGTTCTGAATTTAAATAAATGAAAGGACAGACGCCTCGTTAAAAAAGATCAAACTCCAGGTTGCAAGTTTCGTATAGGCAACCGATTGTCAATTTTCCTATAACTCTAACAATAGTGAACCAAAAACTCATTGTTGTACCTCTGAAATAGATGGAAGGTCATCTGTTTCATAAAGAAAGATCGCTACAGGTTTTTAATTTTCCTTCAGTTTCGTGAAAGTCACAGGTTGCTAATTTTCTATAGCTCTAATGATAGCTGTAATAAGTGACAGGCAACAGGTTAGTTGTAATGGTTATTGTAGTAGTAAGTTGGAGACTGTGTAGTCGATTGAAGTGCCATAGAAAGACTAATAAGATATTTTATGAAACAGTCAAACAGTTCTTCTCCAGAATACATTAATTTTATTGAAGTGAAGAACTGACCGATTCGTTTAATGACATTTATTATAGATTAGCACAAAGTGATCAAGAAACTTCTAAGATTGCGTAATAAAGACGTAAATATATGTGCAATAAATCAAAAATATCGACAACCAAGTATTTAGAAATTTCTCAGTAATGCTAAAGCCAGTGCTCCTATTAAATTATCCTAATAAAATACCTACCATTTTTCCACTTTCACTGTTCAAGCTCTACACCGGGCGGTCGCTCTATTAACCTTTTATGCTAAGTGTAGTAAAATTTTCAAATTTACTACTTGTTGTCTATAATAACTTTATACTAAGTGGTCATATTATCGGCCCCGTATGCAATATTTCGTTTCATTATTAAATACAAGTTTCTAGCTTCCCTAAGCAAATGCACTTAGCCAGAGGTGTTTATCTTGGTTTGACACCGCCTTTTGATATGACCAAAACGACACCATTGGAAAATTTCATTGGAATGGATACGAATACAAAACCGTTCTGAATGTTTCAGTGGAAGGCTATCCTTATTTGCGGAGAACTACATAATTCTTAATAAGGAAGTAAAAAATTCTGGGCAAAATCATGTGAATGGAAATCTATTAACACTTTTAGACAAAATTACATACATAGCAGATTATGTTATTTCTATGACACATTTAAGGGCACTGAAAGGGAGTTAAGGTCTGGGGTAAAAATAAACCGAAACTCTCCAAAACGCCTTTATGATAAAAGATTTGAAAACGGTACTTAGGCAAGAAAGAAAAAGAATAATTTATTTAATTGTAAACAATCTACGATATAACAGATGAACACAAAATGATTCCTTACTGAAATCTGTGCTCCTTTTATACCTGTCCGACGATGGATAGTGGGCGGGGGGTGGTAGAAGCTCCTTCGTTGCCGACGACTCAAACGTGTACTTCAAAAACTTGTGGTACGCTTTTTTTAAATCGAAGGAGTTTCTGCAACTCAATAGAAAGCAAACAAAGAACGCAGTAGGACTCATGACGGGTTACCTCAAGAAGCACTTTAATACCATAGAAGTGGTAGAAAACCCTTCTTGCAGATTTTTTATTGAGGAAGAAGAAACAGCAGCACATATACCATGTGACAACCCAGAGTTGGCAGCCCAGCGATCGTGACACTACGGGATGCACTTTTTGCAGAGGTGACGACAGAGTGAGTACATATGAGATAGAATAAGCCAATGAGCCTCAGTATGTCGGGCCTGAAGCTCACCCTATAGGAATAATAATAATAATAAGGGTTTGAGTAAAAATGCCAATTAAGATGCAATTTACCATTTACCTGAAACATTTATGTGCTGTTCATTTTTCTATAAATATTTCCTATTATATTTTATTATAGATCGCATTTATTGGCATTTTACCCCAACCATACCGTCAATCTAAACTTACAATAATTTTCTGTGTAGGGAAATCGTTTGTTTACCTGAAATTTACTTAAGAGCTTCAAAAGTAAAATTTAAAACATACGCTTATGCATTTTAAATGATACAATCAAGCAACAATATTATCTGAATTGATGTGTTTTGTTAACATATCAAGTTGTTAATTGACTGAAAACCGTTTCCGGTACGTACTGATATATTTGCCATACATTTAAAAATATTCTGACTTTTCGTAAATGTTTATTAAACAAATCAAACAACACAGTTCAATTAACCTTGTAGTTATTATTGAACCAAAGATTCATAAACATTCGTCGTACTGTACATTGTACTTCTTGATAATCCATGCGCTAATGAAGCGTATCATATAACAGTGTTTCACGCAGCTTACATATTCTGAATAATTACTACCTATCTACATCGATCACCCATACCACGAATACCTGGAAGCTGTAACAGAACACTGAATATGCACAACCTGAGTTTCTAAGTTTAACTTGTGAATTGTGCGCTTGAAACCAAATTGTCATGGTCGAAAGGAGATGTTCATTGCCTTAAAACTAAACAAATGGAAAACCCTTAACAGTAACTACCTTAACAATAATTTAGCAAAATTAAAACACAAACTACAGAAGTTATAGGAGCAAGTGAAATGTCAAAAGCTGCTAATCAGTCTACAATGCATCTATCACATAACACTTTTCATATGCGATCGTGTGTTTACATACAGCTGTTTGTATAGACAAACGTTATCTTTGACTTTTACTCCTCTTGTCTGTAACATTCCACTTTAAGGTTATCGCTAACAATTGAGCACAACTTCAATTAAAGATTGTTGTTGGAAACGATGCCATCTACCACGATGGCACCCGGTGCCGTTTCCTTTATTGTTCTCCATTTATTTTTAAGTGTTAATTGTGGCATGTCACCTAAAATTGTGATTGTGGGAGCTGGAACTGCAGGAATAGCTGCAGCCTCGAGGCTTTTGGAACACAATATTACCAACATCCAAATTTTGGAAGCCGAAGGAAGGCTTGGTGGACGAATACACAGTCTCGAATTTGGAGATTCGATGGTTGATTTGGGAGCCGAGTGGTACCATGGAGATTCTACTTACCCATTAGTTAAAGACCTTGATGTATTAGAACCAACGGACTTTTCAAAAATCTTTTATAATTCATCACGTGAGTTCGTCGATCAGGAGTTTGCCGGAGAACTATACAAACTATTTTACAAAATTTATTACGAACCTGTAGATTCGTCTGAAGGAATTACTCTGGGTGATTACTTAACTGACAAGTAAGTCTTTTAATTACTCTAATACTATGGACCTACAAGTTTGAGACCGTATGACTAATCTGCAGTAAATATAATAAAAACCAATGTCGATTCCCACAAAATTTAATAAATGAACTTATACTATTGTAATTAACGTTTTCGGGTTAACTGCAACCTATCTTCAGACCAAATCAACATTATCACAAAGTACTTAAAAAATTAACATTGAAGGTGGTAATCAAAAAGATTACGGAGCATGCTACGTTAAATTAACCAACATTATAACAACCGCATCGCAACGCCAGCAGGCCAAACTAAATAAAAATAATTACGTGGAACGTCAGAATAACATGTTATAGCTAACCCGAAAACGTTAATTACAATTGTATATGTTCATTTATGAAATTTTGTGGGAATTGACATTGGTTTTTATTATATTTATTCAATCTATTCCACTATGAGACCCTGGGACTTCTACGAATTTACTAATCTGTAGCTTGCTTGGATAAACGAGACTATTTCAACAGTAGCACCATCCTTCAGATGTAACCTTACAAACTCGATTACCAAAAACTGGTAGCAAATTATTTCCAGGTACAACAGAAGAGTTACTGAGCGTTATAGAAGCAATCCGGACAAATTAAAATTTGCCCAAGACTTTTTAAATTTTCCTCAAAAAGAAGTCCTAATTAGTAAGGGACCTTTCTCATGGTTTCGCCTATCTGCAAGAGCTGATTTCGTGGAATCTCCTAGCATTCGAGGTTTGAACTGGAAGGGACGCGGATTTAAGACGTTCTTGGACATTTTGATGAAATCTTACCCAAACCCCGACAAGCAACTGCCTATTTACGATAAAATCGTTTTTAATAAAGAAGTAACGAAAATTGTATGGGACGGGCATCCTGAAAACGATGCCTCGATTCAATGTTTGGATAACTCTGTATATAAAGCTGACCACGTTATTTTCACGGCGTCGTTAGGGGTTTTGAAAGATCGTTACGGTAGTTTATTTCATCCTCCATTACCCCACGAGAAAATAGACGCTATTAAAGAGCTGGGAATAGAAGCAGTTGTTAAGGTGTTTTTCCATTTTCCTCAGAGATGGTGGCCTGCTGATAATTTTAAAGCTATCGCCTTGCTGTGGAATCAGAAGGATAGATTGGAATACTTAAATGAAATTGTAGATATCCTCGGAAAGGTAGGCTTTACTCTCGTTTAGATCCCATCCGCAAACGGTTAAGAAACTTCATTAAAATCAGCGAGAACAGACACACGAACGTGAATAGAATTTTAACCAATTTATTAAGTTAAATTTAAATTTTGTTTCCTGTTATTCACCCTGTATATTAAAATTACAATTAACCTTTGGGGCATATTATTAATAAGTAGTTCACTCCTTTCTAAACATAGCGTTGATTAAAATGAAAATCCAGAGTAAATTAATTAGGTCTGCCTGAAACCCTCAACGTACAACTCCAGGAAAGTGATCTTATTACTTAATAATAATTTTCCTTCTCGCATTCTCTCAATTATTTATGAATATCAAAATCTATATAAAAGTTGGGTAATAAGTAAAGTTCGCTATATGGGTAGAGATGCTGTAAATAGGTGACATAAAACACGATGGAAACCATTATAATACCCAATAATTTTTGTATTGTTTATTATACAGAATGATCGTTCATGGTTGCTGGACTTGGTCAGCTTTTATCCACTAAAAAGAAACCCCAACGTATTAGAAGCTTGGTTTGCTGGAAGTTCGGTACCAATCATCGAGATGCTTTCCGATGAGGAAATCGTAAACGGCGTTATGTTTACTTTGAACAAGTTTCTGGGACAAGAGTTTAAAAATATAACAAAACCCGATTCCGTGTTGCGGTATGTACCTATAAGTTCAATATAACAAGATTTGAAGTTTGTGTATACAATTTTAGGTTTAACTGGTTCTTAAATCCGCACTTTCGAGGTACTTACTCCTACCAAACTGTCGCATCCCGTAAACGAGAAGTTTCCGGAGAGATTGCTCTATCAATGCCTCTTACTTCGAGTAATGGTAAACAAGTCCTTTTGTTTGCTGGTGAAGCCACTAGTCCAACACACTACGCCACTGTACATGGAGCTGCTGAAACAGGATTTAGAGAAGCTGATCGGATAATAAATCTTTACCAATAAAGTAGATTACAATTGCTTGTAGAGTAGGTAGACAATTTTCAAGCAGTTTGAATAAATATTTTCTTCAAAGTTTATAGGTGTAGTTAAATCGAAACCTAGTTAGGTACTGCTGATTCATTAATTCCAGGAAATGAGATGTTTGGCTACCTCGTAGAAATTTGAGTCAGAAACTTTCTAATAATCTACGAGGAGGGTTCAAATATGACCCGGAATTTTATTCTTAGAACCAACGAATGGCCCCAGCCGCAATCTCGAAGGTAAACAAAGGGGGTAGTGTGTTAAAACGACCAACACCGGCAGTCTACCGAACAGAATGAGGTTGTTAGCTGGTAGTCAGTTTGCATATTTTGATATAATAACTTATTAATAGCGTTTCCGAACCTGCTATATCAGGGAAGAGCAACCCGCGGCCCGGCTCACTTTTTCATGCGGCCCGTCATAGCTTTTTAACTTTTTAAATATATATTTCTGTGTTAAATTAGAAAAAAGGCCATTAAATTACAAGAAATATATGACTACATTTTAAAGCAGTTCCGATTTCATAAAAATTGCGCTTTTAAAGAAGCCATTCACACAAATCGTGTCTACGTACATAATCCGCTGGTTGCAAACCTTGAACGCGTTGAACGTGGTAAGGGTATAGTCCCTGATCCTGCAAAATCCGCCAAACAGTAGAATGGGAAACGCCAGTTTGTAACGCAAGTCTTCTAGTGCTAACACTAGGACTTTCCTCCACTAATTCCAAGACATGCTGTTCTACATTAACAACCCTTTCTGCTCTTGGACGACCGCGATGATGGTTTTGTGGTTGATACGTGCCATAATCCCGTAAATGTTGGACTGTTGTAGTAGATGTACGGCTGTTTGGAATGCGGCGCTGAGGATATCGCTCTTAAATACATTTGCCTTGCCCTTAGAGCGTTTCCTTGAGCTTCCCCGTAAATAAGAACAACATCAGTTCAATGTTCGTAAAATTTTCCATTTTGGTAGAAACACTGCTTTCCCGCTTCAACAACAGACTGAATAGAAATTACTGGACTACCTAATAGTATTGGTTTGTGGCAGGTGATAAGAAAGTTTTTTGCACTTCTACCTTACTCTCCTTTGCATAACATGTCTTTGAACTCAAATTTATTATATTATTGTGCGGTATTCAAATAATTTTGTTTCACATTTTCAATTATTATTTTCTCATAGCTTCAGGGTCTCATTGCCAAAGAAATGTTTTTTAGAGTTTGTATATATTGTAATCTACCATCGGATTTAATATTTGTACCTATTTCTCATACATCCTGTATAGACCAATTGGTTGCAAAGAAGCAATGCCAAACTTCTCATTAAAATTTGTTTGATTTCTTCCCATAATAATTACTTTTTGAATTTTTTATACTATTTCTATTATATGTTTTATACGTGTTTTTTTTTATAGAGTTGTTATTTTGTTCGTTTTGTTAATAACGAGATAATTTGAGTTTATCATCTAGTGTTATAATAGTGTAATATAAGCAGTGGCGTAGCACGTATTGCGCTAATAAAGTTATGGTTTATATCATATGAAGTTTTATATGTATTTACCCGAATGGTTTCGTATTATATACTTGTTATTATACGTGGTCAACATGCACTCTCTCTCCTATGGCGCTACAGCCCAAGTCGGGCCTTGGCCTCCTTCATTTTCTGCCTCCACCTATATTCTAGCTAGTGAATATGTTTTCCAAATTCGGGTGTTTAATATGTTTCTTGCGTCCTCGTAGACCTCATTTTTCCATCTCTTCCGTGGTCTGCCTACCGACCTCCTTCCACCCATATTCCTGTTGAAAGCTCTTTTCGGGTTTCTTGTGGTTTCCATCCTTATGGCGTGCCCCGACCACTGCAGCCTTTGTAGTTTCATGAAGTTTTCAACTGGGGGTTCTTCTAAATATTGGTATATTTCATGATTGTATCTTACCCGCCATTCTCCGTTGTCCTTCACTGGTCCTAATATTCGTCCTAAGTTTTCCTTTCAAAAACATTTACAACATTCGTTGTTTTTTCGTGAGAGTCCATGTTTCACTTCCATAGAATAAAATGGGGCGTATAATTGTTTTATATTATATATGCGAATTTTTGTACTTCCATGCACTTCTCTTGCTATAAATGATATTGTTACGTTTGGAAATCGTAACTGATAAGGAGCTCTTGTCCTTATCGCCGGGAGCGCCAGAGAAACAACTACCATTTTATAAAATGATTTAGTTTATTCATTTACTACAGCAATTATAATTTAACTTATAATTTTGGAAATTGGGTTCGTAACAATATCGCTAAGGCAAAATATGCTCTGTTAGCTAACATTATTCTTCGAATTTCTGTGTCCTCACTTCCATCCTCTGAGATGTTAACTCCTAGATATGTGAAGTGCTCTACTACTTCAATGTTATCATCTCTTATTGTTATGTTCTGCCTTAGCCTATTCGATCTTCTTTGCTTTAACAGCTTCGTCTTTTCTACATTAATGTATAGCCCCACGTTCTGTGATTGTTGCTCTACTTGAGTATATACTTCTTTGGCTGCTGAAATAGATCTTGCCATTATATTCATATCGTCTGCGTATGCTGCCAGTTGTATTGATTTATTGAATAACAGGTTGGATCTTCCCACCGACATCTTTCTTATTGCGTATTCTAAAGCTATATTGAATAGTGTAGGGGCGAGTGTATCGCCTTGTTTCAGACAATGGTTTATCATGAAAGGCTCTATCAGTTGATTTTGAATTTTGACGTACTCTTCCGTATTTATCATTGTAATCCTTGTTAGTATTATTAATTTTTCCAGTATTTCGAGCTCTCTCATTATTTCGTACAGTTTTTCTCGGATTATGGAGTCATACCCTTGTCGGAAAGCGACAAAGATTTGATGTACATTTATGTCGAATTCACAGTCTTTACTTAGGTTTTGTTTTACTGTGAATAACTGGTCTGTTCTGGATCTTCCTTCTCTAAAACCAGCTTGGTATTCTCCGATAATTCGTTCTGTGAACGGCTGCAGTTTCTTTCTGAGGATGTTCGTGAAGACCTTATATGTTGTGCACACGAGCGAGATGTTGTTTTTGCATTGCAACTTATCTCTTTTTTATAGATTGGGCATATGATGCTTTTGTTCCATTCGCTAGGCATTTCTTCCTTCTCCAATATATTCGTGATTAACATATGTTCTGCTGTTAATATACCGTTGCCTCCAGCTTTAAGCATTTCCGCTGGGATAGCATCTATTATTGGGAACTTGTTATTCTTCTGGGCTTCTATAGCTGCCCTTACATCCTCTATTGTTGATGGTTCTTGTTGTTCATCATTTATTCGCGCACCGGGTTATGCATCTCGTAGTTATTGTTCTACCTGCGCTTCTGTTCCTAGCAACTGCTGGAAGTATGCTTTCCATGTATTTTTTATGCTCTCTGTATCACTTATAATCTAGCCCGTTTCATCTTTACATAGACTTGTTCTTGGCTTAAAACCTTCCCTTTTTTGTTTAAGGTATTTGTATGCATCTATGGTTTCATTTTCTTTAAAGTCTTCTTCCATTTGCCGTATTTGATGATTTTCATATTTTCTTTTTTTTTGTCTACATAACTAATCTGCCTTCCGTCTCTTTTCTGCGTATTGTTCTCTCCTTTCTCGAGTACTTCTCTGTATATATATATATATATATATATTGTACGCTGCATTTCTCTCTTCAATTGCTTGTTCTCATTCTTCATCAAACCACTTTTCCTTCCTTTGCCTTTTTCGCACCGTTAGTATTTCTTTGGCTGTTTCTACGGTTGCTGTCTTTAGCCTAAGCTATTCATCCTCGATTGCTGTTTCGCCCATTTCTTCTCTTAGTCTTTCTTCCAGCTGTTCTTCGATCCTTTTTTTTCTGGGCTGTTGAGTTTATCTAGATTGAGTCAATCCTGTGCACTTTACTTCTCCTGCTTGTGGCTATTTATTTTGCATCGAAATTTCGCTTGTACTAAGCGATGGTCCGATACGCAGGATGCGCCCCTTCTACCTTTCACGTCCAAAATACTGGTTGCTGCTCTTTTATCTATTATAAGATGGTCGATTTGATTGACTGTTGTTCCACCGGGTGTGCATGTGCATTTATGGATATCGCGGTGCGGGAAACATATTTTTACTGGCTGCGAAATCTATTAGTTTGTTCCCGTTTTGGTTTGATTCCTCATGTAGGCTATCTCTTCCGATGATGCCGTGATATTCCTCTTCCTCCTGATTTTGGCATGCAAATCACCTATTACCACTTTAACATTGTTCTTTGGAGCCGTATCATATACCCTCTGTAGTTGCTGGTAGACTTCTTCTTTTATATCTTCCTCCTTTCCTTCCGTTGGTGCGTGAACGTTTATTATTGATACATTAAAGAATTTTGTAGCTTTTCGAAGTCTACATATTCGTTCATTCCCTGGATGGAAATCGGTTATGTGTTGTTTCATGTTATAATCTACTAAAAATGCTGTGACCATTTTCCTATTTCCTTGGCTTTTACCACTACATAGGATTGTATGTGATTTTGTATCTTTTATTCCATTTCCTAGCCATGGCGTTTCCGGGGTAACTGTTATTGCAATGTTGTAGTTTTTTATTTCTTTCAGTAGCCATGCTTGTGCTCCCGGTTTGAAAAGAGTCCTCACATTCCATGTTCCAATATTGAAATCCATATTCTTCAGCTTTTCGTCGTCTTCGTCCTTTCCGAGGCTTGTCTGAAGGTTTCGTAACTATGATTTTTTCCGGGGAAAGGGGTTGCTAGTCCTTGGGGACTCCACATCCAACCCACTTTTCAGAGAGCCATTTGCCCAGATACCTCGGGGTTGCAAAGCCCGTACCAGCACTAGAGCCGCTGGCCCCTGAGGGGTTGACATGCACTGGGGCCTATTATCGATATTATACACAATTGATGTGTCCAAGTAAGTAGTTGTTGCAATCAGTAGCGTAGTAATTATAACACTAAGCAATCATTCGGGAAGTAGTCAACTGGCAGAGGTGGTCTCGTACGGTGCCTAGATCGAGTTATTATTATTATTATAAACATAACATCAATCCCAGGATGGCATCGCTTGACTTTTACGCAGGGGAAAGGTATGTTCCTCTTCGCAGGTGGGGCTGAGGGAGTTAGTCCCCACCGACGCATGTGAATATCAGAGTGTCTGGTTGGACATAGTCCAGTTGCAAAGCTGGAGGATTAGTCCATCAGAAGATATACAAAATTGTAGTAATTAATCTTTGATTACGAGTGGCTGTGGCCACATCCGATGAGCTACAGTATCCTGTTTTAATCCAAACCCATGCATAGTGGGCTAGATGCCCCCCGGGGAGTACAACTGTCCAATATTTATCGACAGAACAGTTTTATTATCTGTCATCTTCCTGTAGCCGCCAGTGAGTTCTGATCGCATCCACTGCTTGTTTACCCAGCAACTCCGTAAAAAATGCAGAAGCATTGCAACCTTAAAAAATTATAAAGTTAAATAACTTTTCATACGCCTCTGATATGGTAGACGTTAACAATATTTTTACTTGTATCCTGTAGCGAAATTGTAAAACCTCAAAAAAAGTAAAAACCCAACGTATCTCATCCCCTGCTTCTTTAAAGACAGAACCGACATAGCTTAATTTACTTTTCTATGTTGATAAATAACTATTGGAACAAAAAGATTTTGAAATCTCCACAAAGCAAACAGATCTGAAAAGCAATTTAACTTTTGCGAGACGGTAGAGATCAATAATATCTATTAAATCTTGTTTTACTGAATGCCATACTTTTGTTCCTGCAGTTGTCACATATTTTTAAAATATTAAAGGTTGTGCATTTTCTCTAATAAGTGAGTTATCAAATTCACCTAAACTTGAAAAGTTTTAATGACGCTTTACTTGTATATTTTATTTTATTCCTGTACTGCATGCCAGTGTTTTTACGATTTTGTTTCTAACTCTAAGTAGTGCTTCACGTATATTGTCACGTAGTGAGTTTGTAACAGCTAATGTATTAATCACCTGATTTTGACCATTTTTCCATAAAAGCAAACTTTGGGTTAAACTTAAGGTTTTGATGAACAAAATGATATGAAGAAAATTTACCTTCAAATAACTTACTGTTAAATTATTAATATATCTGAAACATAGAAGGACTTTCTTATATTTTAATTTATATTACATACAAGACGTCGAAAAATGGGGGACAATATTTGGGAAATATACTATAAACACCAGGACATAAAAATATACCAATATACCCATGTCCGGAAATGAACTTTTTCGAATTTGAACACTCTTTTGTTTTAAAAATTTGATTTTTTTGGTATCTAAAAATTGCATTCAATATTCAGAATGCTCCCCTTGAACTTATGTAGTACTGCAAGACATCTTATCATCGATTGTCGAACGCTTTCGAAAATTCGGAATGTCACCTCATCCACGATTCGTTGACGAAGAGCATCTTTGTTATTAACGGAGGTTGAATAAACTGGACTCTTTAAATGACCCGAAACATAAAAATCCAGAGGATTCAAATCAGGCGAGCGCAAACACCACGCAGTTGCACCACCTATATCTATCTACCGCTTACCAAACCCATCGTTAAGAATCTGTCTTGCTACAAGACTAAAATGGGTAGATGACCCGTTGTGCGTATACCACATGCGTTGCTATGTGGCTGGTGAAACATTATCTTATAACTTCGGTATATCACTGTCCAAAAATTGTTGGTAAAGATTTCCCGTTAATCTATTCGGCAAAAAGTGGGATCCTATCAACTCATAAGCAATAATGCCAACCCATACGTATGACACTAAACTACTGTTGGTATATACTTTGTATAAAGCCATGGAGATTTTCCTATGCCCGTAGATGGTTGTTATGGAAGTTGATTATGCCCTGATAACACCGGCTTCATCAGTAAATAGAACCGAATTAATAAAATTAGGATTCACGGCATTTTTTCCATACAAACCAATCGCAAAAACCAAGCCTTAGCTTAGAATGATCATGAGATAGACCTTGCACGTTCTGAAGATGGTAAGCATGCAGAAATTGACTTTTCAAGTCACCTCAACCTAATAAGTGTGAAGTTTCTAGAGCATTACTTCCCCCCTTTGTGCTTACAGAAGAATCCTCTGCGACACGATCCAAAGTTTCTTCCTCAACATGAGGTGTTAAAGTTGTTCTAGGCCTACCCCTATTCACAGTGTCCTTTGCGAATGTCCCTCTCGTTCGAAAGCGATAGTCAATGGCCATGAAACGTTTTCTGCTTGATTGTTTTCGATTGAACGATAATTGTTAATAAAGCAGTTTAGCTACTAATGTATTACCATGTGCACGTCCATACATTAAATACATATCGGCTAATTCTCCATTTTTATGTTCGATTATGTTTCAAAAACTACCAAGAACCAGTACACAATTAAGATACATAAGTACACAATTGTAAATTATAACAGTACCTAACTACGAAAAAGTGAGTATTAACAAATAAATAACATGCTTCAGTATAATTTTGTTTTAAACATGTTAATGTTTAAATCTTGAACGGTTTATTTCCGGAACTGGGTATATTGATATTCTTGTCATGGTGTGTATTATATATTCCCCAAATACTGTCCCCTATATTTGAACACCCTACATATTAGCTACGAATGCAACCTGCCTATTTCACTTTTATCCCTAAATTAAGTTAGATTAAGTTGGAATAAACTTAATTATTTCATTTTGTACAACACGCCCGCACTAGTGTCCAATACCTTTGCCATCAAAACATCGTCGTAGTAATAAAGTAATGAATTCCATCTAGAGGAAGTTTGTGCAAAGTCATTTCATCTGGAACATTATAAACTGTACGCACACCAATTTGTAAATTATGTGTAGCTAACATTATTGTTACATCTACTAATACTATTCAAAATATTACCTACGTTAATTTTCTTTTATTTTTGATTGAAGAAGCTTACTAATAGTTGCATCAGTGTGCCATTTACAGAAAACTTCGCAGAAAATTCCTTGTTGGTTTGATTACTCCCGCAGTTCAACGAAAATAGTCAAGTATGTACGAATATGACAAATGAAGTGTTTTAGATGGGTTTTTACTAACGCGGTATTTGCAATCAGCAAAAAGTTAAGAGAGGTGGAAACAAGCTTTGTAGGATTCTATGTTACTTATTTTCACATGGCTGTAACCGTAAATATAGCACCGGAAGACGCATTTCAATAATTAATTAAATGTTTTCATCTATAAATAAAGAAAAGGGCATACTAGTTAGCCACACATTGCTACTCGTCCTATAGTTTTATACAGATAATAAGAAAAACTGTGAGAAGGAAACAGCTGCAATAAATATAGACGGTGTTCCATTTTGGGAATTTGAATTTGACGCCGTTTTCTAACCGTTTAACTGGTTTTTCTTTGGACAACTATTATCTATAGAGTTTCAGAACGGAAGAACGGTCAATAATCGTGGAAACCTTTTACGAGCATTTGTGTTGTGTTGTAAATACGATTTAAAAGTAAGTAAAATTTCCTGATAGTGTTATTACCCGACATGGTGACATCAACTGGGCTGCGCGATTGTGCGATCTAACGCCTCTAGATGGTTTCTTTTGGGACTTTGTGAAGGACCTTGCAATCAACGAGTTCAAGAAAAATATTCGTCTACTTGTTGATGAGATTTGGCGGCAACTGTGCGAAAAAGTAATTAAAAATTTCACCGAAATAGTTCTGATATACAAAAATAGCCGAGGGAATATTTTGCAGATATTTCATTTCGACCATAATGCAAAGGGATATTTGGCAGATATTTCATTTCGACCATAATGCAAAGCTTTAAATCAAAATACCAAGTTCAAAATAGAACACCCTATATATACTCGTTTTTAGAAGACATTTACCCAAATTACAATTACTATTACATTTTATTTACGATGTTAAAACTGTAGATTTATCTAGAATCATGTATCATAAACAAACACGTAAACTTATCATTGACCTCTAGTACATTTTTCTAAAACGTGTTATCTTAATTACTTGCCAAGAAATACCATATCAAATTCAGTTCACAATCGTCGAAGTAAATCATGGCGGCGTTTGGAATTATTTTCGTGGTTCTCATTCAGTTTATCATCCTTACTTACTGTGACACTTCACCTAGCATTATCATTGTGGGCGCTGGACCTGCAGGTATAGCTGCAGCTTCCAAACTTCTCGAAAATAATTTTACTAACGTGCGAATTTTGGAAGCGGAGGGCAGAATTGGAGGCAGAATCCACAGTGTTGAATTTGGAGCTGGTATAGTAGATTTAGGGGCCGAATGGTGCCATGGCCAAACCAACAATATCGTTTACGAAACGGTCAAAGATCTTGGATTGTTGGAACTTGAAGAATGGTCGCCTGTGTACTATCATTCATCCGGGGAACACATTAACCAAACTTTAGTAGATGAACTAACCGAAATATTTAATGAATTGTATTATGGAGATATAGAAGCAAATCAAACCCTTTCTACTGGTGATTACATAATAGAGAGGTAAATGAAAGTATATATCACAAGAACCAAAATTTCATAATTGCTTAGCAGATTTCATGTTTAGTGGTGAAGCAATGGACCTCTAATATAAAATCTATTACAGTTTTATATTTATTCTTTCTTCGTAGACGATATCTACACTCAGTAAGTACATGATCGATATTGGTTGCGTAACTCTCATAACCAATCATAATTTCTTAACTTAAAGGCATCCGTAGTGGTTACCAAAACTACAGTATCCGTTACAATCAACTTAAAGTTGAGAAATAATTATTTTAAATAGTTAGCTGTATCGCAACCAAAAAGGCTGACTTATGAGTTATGACTAACTTTCAAGTGAACATTATAGCTGCATATCTTTAAAGCGACCTATAGTAATTAGTTTTCTGTTACATGCTCTATAGAAGGTTTTAAAAGTTAACAAGAAGATACTTGTAAATCCCTACTAAAAGATAACCGTAGTAAGTTGATAATACTTGCACATATTGTTGTGAATAACTACATAGCAATAGAATTTAAAAATACTCGTCATTTTAGGAAGTGATCGAATAACTTATTGCCCTGTAATTGGTATGCAATTTATTTACAACAATTAGCATTTGTTTAAATAAATCCCCAACCCAAAATAAAAAACAATTGGAAAGTATACAAGAACTTCTAGAATCTTTAGAGATTAGTCATACTCACTTGCGTTGGCTGCCTTTCTAGTAGAAACGAATTTACTTTAAACATTATGAAGAAGATAAGTAAAATAAGGGAATAGCAATTCTATTACGGTTACTTAGTATTACGGGTTTAAAACAAAATTTAATATACTTATAAGTGATAAATTTGTAATTTTTTAAACAATATTACAATAAATATTACAACATGAATATGGAACGGTACACAACGTAAACTATTAAGAGGTGGATGATTGGACGGCATAAGACATGCGCTGTATCCCCCGGGGGTTTCTTTCTCAAGCCATTAGCATTTGCAAGGCATGGGCAATGGTAATACCTATCTTCAGACCAAAACAACATTAGGACAAACTACTTATAAAATTAACATCAAAGGTGGTATCCAAAAAGTTTACCGAGCATACTCCGTTAAATTAACCAACATTATGAACAACCAAACCGCAACGTCGGCAGGTCAAAATAAATAAAAATAATTACGTGGAACGTCAGAATACCATGTTAAAATTCATATTTGAATTTTAATTTGAGATAACCCCAAACAAGGGGTGACATAAAAACAGATTTAAAATAATTAAACAACCTAGCGAACCATGTCAAAGACATGTGATTCTGAACGTACCACCTGTGATGTTAATTTTTTAAGTACTTTGTACTAATGTTGTTTTAGTCTGAAGATGGGTTGTAGTTAACCCGAAAACGTTAATTAGAATTATATAAGTTCATTTATTAAATTTTATGGGAATCGACAGTGGTTTTTATTATATTTATTAAGGTTAAAATTGATACTTTTTGTGAGTACATAATTTGTTAGAGAAAAAAAAATTTATAATAATAAATAGCAGTTGTTTGGAATGCATTTTTTATTTACTCATTCTATAAGATATAAAATGATCATCTTAATTCAAACCGGAACAGAATTCTATGGATAGAAGTTAGGCTTACCTTAAAAATACATTTGAAGGGGTTTTCTTGACAGAATGACCGGTTAACTTTTAGTTATGTTTCTAGTTCACTTATTTACCTACCGTCGATATGGTTTTCTGTCAGAGATAACCTTCTGGCAATCGTAAACCACAGAGCATAACTTTTGAGTACCTATATTGGGGAAATGCCCGATAGACGAATTTCAAGGTTAACTTTTGGGTATGTCGAGAAGGTTCCCAAAAGCTTTCAAGGTTAGCTTTTCGACATCTTTTATGATTAACCAAAAGCCAACTTTAAAGGTTAGCTTTTGGATATCTTCTACGGTTAACCAAAAGATTACTTTCAAGATTAGCTTTCGGACATCTTTTATGGTTAACTTCTTAGTAAACTTGAGGCTGCCTTAAGGTTGCTCGATGGTTAACTAATTTGTGACATAGTTAACCTGCAGGTTAACTTTTGGCTGACTAATAGTGATCTTGTATTTTTGACTTTTAAATTTTAGTTATCTTTTGCGTAACTTTGGTTATGTGGTTAATGTAATAAAACTTTCACATAAACAATTTTTCCGCGATACGGCTTTCTTATCAATCTGTAGGATATAGCATTCAAAAAGTAATAGCGTTTCTCTTTAATTGCCAGGTACAACGTAACCATTTTGGAACGTTATGGAACCAATCCGGAACAGTTCAAATTTGCTTACGAATTTCTCAATATCATCAGCAAATATGTCATGCTAGATGAAGGTAGTTTCTCCTGGTTTGATACTTCAGCTGCATCAGACTTCGAAATGAGCTACGGAACTCAGAATTTCCAATGGAACTCACATGGATATAAAACCTTTCTGGGTGTTCTAATGAAAACATATCCAGACCCTAAAAAGTCTTTATTCGGGAAGGACACTGTAATTCTCAATAAGGAGGTAACAAAAATTGTGTGGGATGACCAAGTTGCAAATAGGTGCTCCGTTGAATGTTTAGACAAATCTACATACACAGCAGATCATGTTATTTTTACCCCATCCCTGGGAGTATTGAAAGAGCATCATGATACATTGTTTCATCCCCAGTTAACGCAAGCGAAAATAAACGCTATTAAGGAATTAGGAATAGCAGCGATTAGTAAAGTCTTGCTCCATTTTCCTCAAAGATGGTGGTCTGTTGACGATTGGAAAGCTATAACGCTGTTTTGGAATGAAAAGGATAGGTTACAGCTTCTACAAGAATACTCCAATGTGCCTGATTCAGTAAGATATTTTGTTTCACTTAAGACAGACGGTGTGATAGTTCCTGGCAGCCGTCCAATTTCAAAGCAATTTAATTTCTTTCTGTAATAACTTCAGTTTTGAAGTTTCTCGGCTAATATTTATAATTAAATAGCTCTGTTTTTGTTTAATGCGATCAAACCGTCCTTTTCATCTCGAATTTTGTAATTTTCTGTGTAATCTAAAATACAACGAGATAACTATTGTAATGTAATGTATTTGTTTGATCCACATGAGATATCTGTATACGATTCAATGACTTATTCTGTTGTGATTTAAAACAGTTAGTTAATACGGGCATAATCGGAACAACAGATGTATATAGCAGCGAAATTGTCTTTAAACTAACCCTTTTGTGAATACTAACAAAATTGTTTTATGAATTTTCAGTCGCCTTCATAATAATCAATTGATAATTCATGTATCGTAGCATCTACAGATGTTTCACGTAGTTTTACTTACCACGAATAATGACCATGCAGGGTGTTTCAGCTTTAATCTTGAATACATTGGAAAAACACTCTCCTAAACATTCTGATTCGATAAAATATGACATATATGCATCTCACCCGCTTTCTAACAAAGATACAGAGTGTGTATTTAAAAAAAACAAATCGTTTTTTATTATATCTTCTAGGAAAATGGAGCAAATCAAACAAAATTTTGTACGCTTACCTTCCTTGTGTAGGGTGATTTTCTGAAGCTATGTTCCTCCAAATGCGTCACATCAGTGACCTGCAATGGAGTTACAACGGATTTATTTCAAGGAAAAACGTACGATCAGGAGAATTAAGGCAGCCTTGGCTCCGGTCAGTACTTGGATGGGTGACCCGAAGGTTGCGTTAACGCGGCGTTTCTCTCCCACGAGGATTGATCACTATGGGAGAGTAGATCAGCAACCCCCTAACTTAATTGGAGGAGATCCTTGTCCAACAGTGGGATGTTGCGCACTAACAGAGTTAGACTGCGGCGGCCATGGTATCGGTCCCACACCAGGATTTAGTTCAGCAAAATTGGCGTTCGTTATTCTACCTATCCAACGCTCTGGTCAGTTTTCATCTAGCCACTCTCCAACTTGTCTTCCAAAATGTGGAAGCGTTTTCAAGAAACTCGAGAAAGAGCGCGGCATTCAGACAAAAATATGGTCCGGAAAGTTGATTACTTATTCCTTCCATCTAGACATTGTCTTTAAATTCGTTTTGAAATGAAGTAGGGCTGATTTCTTAAGGATTTTCATGCGTCCACACATATAAATTGTGGTAATTAACTATCTCAGCTCTTGTAAAATTTGACTCGTCGGTCCACAGAATTTGGTGCAAAAACTGCGGCTGATCTACGACGGAATTCAAGACTCAGCTGTAGAAATTAAAACGTTTTTCTGCCTCCCTGGCTGTTAACGTTGCACGGGTAGATGAAAGGCTTTTCGGTGGTCTTTTTTCAAAGTTCGAAACTCTTGATAACGGCATGTTAAGATTTTGAGCTGGCTGTCTGATACCCAAGTGTCTGTCGGCATTAAAAGCCCAGAGAATTCCGTTATCATCCCTGTTAAAATGATTTGGACTCAATTTTGTTTACCAGCTTTCCTCAATTCAAATTCACAGAATCGACGATGAATATCAACAAAAACTTGCGCATTATGTACTCTTCTTTCAGAAAAAAACGATATCAATATTCCTCGACTGCTGCATGAGAACTTCCATTACAGAAACCATAAACAAAGTAAATGTCCGCATACTCAGTATTGGAAAAATATCCTGGCATTTTTTCTTTTAATAATATCATAACTTCCACAACTAATGTACTAGAACTGATTGGCAGGTAGAAATGACATTCAAACAATTATTTTAGTATTTCCAACTCAACATAATTTTAAAACTTTTTAAAATTAAAAAAAGGCAAGTATTTCTGAAACTAGGGATTTGATCTAAGATTTGTAACAGCGCGCCTTTACCAAATGGGGGATGGGAATGGAGATTTTGAAAAAAAGGGAAAATAAATTGAAAAACTCAGTGGTGTACTTTTTTCTTGAAATAAATCCGTCGCAACCCCATTGCACGCCACTGGTAAGACGCATTTAGAGGAGCACAACTTCAGAAAGTATCCCTACACAAAGAAGGTATGCGTACAAAATTTTGTTCTATTTGCTCTATTTTCCTAGAAGACATGATGAAAAAATGATTTGTTTTTTAACTTTGAGACCCTGTATCGTTCTTAGGAAACGAGTGAGATGCATATATGTCCAGAAGCGTATTTTCCCAAAGTATTCAAGATTAAAACTGAAACACCCTGTATATATCAACCACCCATACCAAAAATGCTGATAATCTATAATAGAATAATAATCATTAATCGTTATGAAACGTAGTGTGTGCTGTCCAAGAGACAGACACTTTAATTAGTGTTCAAAGTTTGTAATTAGTCCATATAAAGTTAGGACGTAAGCTAGTAGTGGTGATATTCGTATCATGATCCTTCGCCTATCATTTATTTCTTGATTCGCCACATAACCAATTATAAAGTGATTGTAATATACCAGATATACAGCTATGTAATGCAATGCACGATAATGCACATTCTCATGCCGCTTGTATTGTTACTAATCACCTTACCGATACTATGTATCCTATACTATGTATTAGTAGTTATGGCATGACTCTATAAAAATTCAGTTGTAAATCTAATGGAACGTTTATAGGACATTCTACAGTCGACAATTAGAAAACGACTGATCTCTTCTCAGCCCTCAAAACAATTTTCAATTGTTTCTTAATTTAGTTATGTGTTTGGTGTTAATTTTCGTTTCGTGAAGGTTCGTTTAACTTTAATTATTTGGCAGATTTCCCCATAAGAAATTTAAATTTTCTAAGAATACACATATAAGGTGTTCCAAGTAAAACAGTCTGCCCTGAATAGCTTTGTAAATGTTCAAAATGAAAAAAATTGGTGGAACAGATCAACATTAGTTTGAAAGGGGACATCTGTTACTAGTTATCTCTCTATCCCCCCCCCCAACAACAACCCCAAAATTTTAAATGGCAAGGGGTACTTTGTGATACTTCGTTTGAATAATTTTCTCTTTGTACAATATGAATTTTTTATTGATGATTCGTTTTTGAGAAATAGCATTTTGAAGTTTCTGGTACGTACAGAAAATATTAAATTTAATAATTTCAAACAAGTGTCAATGGTTATTTTATTAAAATATGTTCAATGGATGGATCGATGAATGGTAGAACTATTGTTGACCTGTCCCGCTGATTGTTTCAACTTATATCATTTACAAAGTTATTCCGGGCGACTTGTATTAAAAATTAGATTAGGAAAACATTGGATTATTTTAATACATTAGTTTTGCCCTTCAGTGTAATTCTTCATTTAAAGAGCGACAAAACACAATTATTCAAGGACTTTTACACAACTTTAAGTTTCCCGTCTATTAAATTTTAACTTTCTATTAACGTAAATTTAAATAGAAATTACTCTTTAACTAAATTTAAAGTTTAGGCTTTGCTACTAAAAATAATTCATTCTTTTTGTTAAAATGAGACGTCCGACAAATGTAATACAAGTCTGCCTGAAATTCTAAACACGCAACTCTATCGAACTGATCGTTTGATTAATAAACTGCAGGTATTGTCTGTTTTGCGAGACTTGATGAGGGAAAAACATTTAAGGAATACACATTTATGGATACTTTTTCAAAGTTAAATAATAATAAATAGTCACATTGTTGATAGAATTTCTATTTACCAATACTAACAAAACTTAATATCGCTTTGTCGATACGCTGATAATATAGAATACTATCTTCTACGAAACAACAATGAATGTAAAACAAGCGACGTCATTTGGAATGTATCTTTGATAGACACTACCTGCACTCGGCGATTGTTATCTTCATCACCGGCTTCTTTAGTCAGATGGAATCAGGAGAACAACTATAAAAAAGAACGCTGAAAATGTTATTGCACAGTACAGGTAAATAAGCATAGTTTTACTGGTGGGGGGGGGGTAGAGTAGTGGCCGCAGCGCTTGGCTTCGGAGTTATTCTACCAAAGTCGCTCAGGTTCGAATCCTGAGCACTGCACTTTCCTAGGGTGTTTGTAGAGTCTGGGGCATGGGGTTTTTCAAGGGTCGGGCATGTTAGACCTGTGAATAGCACGAAAATATGCTGAGCCGGGACAAGCTGGCTGGGATGGGAACCGTGGACTTGCCAGACGACAAAAAAGTTTTACTAGGAAAATTATTATAAAATTATTTTCACAATATCCTTACATTTTTCGCAATTTAGTGTATGTAATTTATTTCTCAACCAATGCTAAATTGAAATATGTTAGCTTAAAAACATTACTGTGTCTCACGGCAACGTTCCAAATGCTTTGGCTTTCCAGTACCTCTCGTCTAGGGGTTTCATTGAACCATAATAATTTTGTTTCTGCATATTCTCAATTATTTATGTGTAGATACCAAACGTAAAATGTCTATATCTCAATATGGGAATTTCACGCACTTCCATCACGTTAACTGTATTTAGAAATCTGATGAACTAATTTTCTGTGTATATATTAAGCCTTGCAAGCTTTATAATTTACGATATTTTGATCCGGTTTAAGGGAATACAAAAAATTTCTATAACACCCTTGGTTCAAAACCTTAATAACATTTGCTATTATTTATTATACAGAGGGACCGTTCTTGGTTGCTGGACTTGGTTGGATTTTATCCACTTAAAACAAACCCCAACGTAATAGAAGCTTGGTTTGCTGGAACTTCAATACCAAAAATCGAATCGCTTCCTGATGATCAAATCCTGGACGGAGTTATGTTTATTTTGAACAAATTTCTGGGACAGGAGCTGAAAAACATTACAAAACCCGATTCCATGTTACGGTATGTACCTAAAAGATCAATTTAATATGATTCAAAGTTCGTGTATCCAATTGTAGTTTTAACTGGTATACAAACCCGCACTTCCGGGGCACTTACTCCTATCAAACTGTCGCATCCCGTAAAAGAGTAGTTTCCGGAGAGGTCGCTCTATCAATGCCCCTTACGTCAAGTAATGGTAAACAAATCCTTCTATTTGCTGGCGAAGCTACTAGCCCCACACACTACGCCACTGTGCATGGAGCCGTGGAAACAGGATTTAGAGAAGCCGACAGGTTAATCAATCTTTACAAATAAAAAGTATATGTCAATTTTACGAGTGTAACATATATATTGAGAATAACAAGAAATTTTAACCCATTGAGTTTTATAAATATTTTACTTAAAGTGTATTTCTTCGTCTTTCATCTTTAATCGTCCACTCTTGGACGTAGACCTCTGCTATCGTTTTCCACTATTCTCTGTCTTGCACCAGGTGAATCCCATTTTGGGATATAATTTTTTGACGTCGTCAAGCCATCTCGTGTTGTTTGGCCGTCCTCTATTCTATTCTATGATCCTATTGGTTCACATTTAAAGTATGCCCAGTTTCATATGAAATGCACCACCCATTAAAAATAAAGCTACGTGTTTGAAAATTATCTAAAATAATGTTTTATTATTGCGTATGAAATGATCACTATTTCCATTAAAAAAATCGCGTGGTTGTGGTGTTCGTCTACTGTCTCTCATTAATTTGTTGTTGTTTGTGGGCAAATGACGGCCGTAGGAAGGTACGTCGATATCGAGGATAAAGACGAAATCTAGAGTTTGTTGAAAGACGTCATACAGCTTTAACACCTGTAGTTATGGTTTGAGGTACGATTTGTTTCGGTAGAAGATCACCTATTGTTTTTGTCCTAGGCACTTTAAATGCTCATCGCTTTATTCGTAATGTCCTGGAACCGGTGTTAGTACCATTCACGCAGACGTTGCCAAACGGTAATTTCCAACAGGATAAAGCACGTCCACACACTGCAAACATTACCAGAACGTACCTCCAACAAGCACAATTGCAAATGTTGCCCTGGCCTGCACGATCACCGGACTTATCGCCGATCGAACATTTTTGGGACATTATGGGCCGGCGACTAAGATTATTGCCAAGAGCTCCTAACACCTTGTAACGCCTAGTTGGCAACAACAAATAATACTGACTACTAAGGCAATAAAAAAAAACTACCGGTAAGTTTCAGGTGTCGAGAGTAAGGGTCGACCAGCTACAGTCGAAGAAGGGGGGGGTTAAATAAAAAGCCTAGGCGCCACCTATTTTGAAAATTTAACCTAGCCCTCGACGATGTCACGATGGATAAAACAGGAACCTCCCTGGAATCTAACTTACCTTTGACGATTGCTAACTTAGAAAAACTATGGGGAAAGAAAAACACAATCAAACAAGAAAGTCCGGACAATTAAACATTTAATGCACAGCAAACGACAACAAGATCAACATACTGGAAGATTAACAACATAGTAACACACAAAATTATCAAAAGACAACCATTTTTATATAAATCAACAAAATAAACTACGGGACGCAATAAAGCGAAAGAACAAATTTTAGTTATAATAATAATCAAAATTACATACAACTCGACAAAATTCCAAGTATTCGAAGTCGACGAGATCTCGTTACTCAATACCTATATTCAAACATAATAGATCTAGCAATGTAATTCAATAATATTTTAACCTTTCGCAATATTTCCCAAAATTTAAATTATAACAAGAAAAAAAAAAGGTTTGACTACAATTTCCAAATTAACACATGAAAAGTACAGATGTAAATTACAACAACAGTCTGACAACAATTTCCAAATTAAACATGAGAAGTATGGATTTATTGAACGCACCTGGTATAAGTTCAAAAATTCAAATTGTTATTAGCACGGAACATTATCATCAAGCGCACATACCCGTGGAAACACAATGTTGATATCGCTTCGAACTTCGCTGCTCTCTGCGATAAACCAATCCATTGAACGTTCGCCAGGTCTCATCTGCTTCATATTAAAGATGACCATGAATGCAAAATAAATCCAAATTCAATGTTCAAAACTCGAGCGGGAGCAACTTCCAAACGGTAGGAAGTCCATACGGCAAAAGACGCCTAAATAAATTCAAGGAAAATTGCAATAACAAACAAACAAAAGCTTAAATCTCAATCTTACCGAACGATGACATTTTCGGCGATAAGGGAACCTCTAGGTCAATGGCACAATCAATCTGGGCAAAACCCTAGGAAAATTAACTCTTATGCAAGTCCTAGCGTTCCTCCAAAGAGGGCAAACAATCCCAAGGAACGACGGCATAAGGAAAAATTCCTCTAACAACTACGGTCAAAAATTGGGAGATCCATCCCTAGCTTACAAAAGCTAACTGGAACCGAAGAAGTGTGCACAACCACGAGGATTTCTCAACTAACTTCCCCGATCCGCGTAGCATACATCCAACAAGTCAAAATTAAACGAATGCGAGTCGAAAAGTTACGAGTTCGAAATTCAAATAAATCCAAAATATTCAAAAATATATGCAACCCAAATTGCGAAAATGAACATCTAAAGCAAAACAATGAGGCGTACAAAATCGGAACGTAACAACCTTAGACGAGCTGAGACACCAACTTGAGGTTATATGAAACGAGATACACCAGGAGAACGTAGACCACTTGATAGAAAGCATGCCACGACGAGTAAATGCTTACATTGCTGTTCATGGCGATGTTACGTATTATTAATTTTGTTATCGTTGTTGTTATTGTTTTCTATAATTGTTAATCTTTTTCTTTTCTAATGGGTGGTGCATTTCATATGAAACGAAGTGTATATAAAGCAAGTGAAATAGAAACCTAGTTACAAAATAGTTAAATACTGTTTCATTAATGCCAGAGGGCATGAGATGTTAGCATTTCCACTGGAATTTAACTCGGAAAGCATAAAACTGAAACTATCTGCAATACCTATTTATTCTAAAAAAATTTTTCCTAGAAGAAACATTAGAAGACTTCGCTTTTTATAATTCTGAGAGCTATATCCTCCGACCACCCCTACCTATTCATACACTTAGACTGTCGTCGTTAAAAAGTGTTATGGTATATTGTTTCCGTCTGAAAGCAAGAAGTTGAGGGTAAATACACAGAGTCAAATTTGAGGATAGTGCTTTTGGGGACCGAGTGGTGCCATGGAAATTCGAATAGGTAAATTTTTCGCAATCATTTATAAGTCTGAACATTTCTCCAGGTGATTACTTATCAACAAATAGGGTATTTGTATTGCCTTAACACTTGTAAACACTCTCAACTACGCATGACTATTTTGTAAATTATATGCGTAAAGGTAATCATATTATGTAACAAAGAAAAACTGCTTTCAAGAAATCGCACAATCATAAGTCTATCAACAAAACCTACCACCAAATTACTTTTACTTACAACGAAGTTATTCCCTGTTAAGGAATCGATCTAACTGCACTTACTACCTACAATTTGATAGAGTTACCAGCTATTAAATTTGATTTAATTTTATTAGATTAACGTTTATTTAACTTTGACTATTCAGCAGTTATTTTCTAGAATAATTTCCCAATAGGAAAAGGTAAATTTTCCATCCATACACACATACTAAGGTGCTTCATCATTGATTGTCCTTGATATAGAACCAAATGACAAATAGAGGTTGTCCTAAAATTTCAAATCCAGCATTTTGGATAGGAACCATAGAAACACAGCTCTTGCGAGCAGGAGCGTTATCTTCGTGAAACAGAACGCAGCGTTTCAATTTTCCACGCGGTTTTGCTTTATACCCTCGCGAGTTCTTAGTATGAGTTTTGCGCCGTAGTCTCCCGTTATTGTGTGACCACGTGGTAAATAATCAACAAGAATAACTCTTTCAAAACTCAAAACACTGTTGCCATTATCTTTCCGGCCGATGAAGTCACACGGAACGTTCATAGGAACGGCGAACCACCATTCCATACTCTGCCGTTTTGACTCTGGATCAAGGGGAGGAACCCAAGTTTCATTTATAGTTATCAATCTTTTAGGTTACTCAAAGCAGTGAGAGACCTGGCTCGCTTCTAATCAGGAATGTCGGAATCCATCGTGCGCAGACCTTTTTCAGATCCAATTCCTCGTGCATGATTTTCTCTATGCTTCCAACGGAAAAGATACATGTCTCAGCAATATATCTCAATACCATATCATGGACCAAGTCAATATTTTCTTGAGTGACAATTGGTAGTCCAGCACCTGCTGCATGTTGACATGACTTCCTCCCTAATTTTAAATCCCGGCACCAATTCCTAATTAGGTACTTGATATGACGGAGTAAAATCATCCAACACTCCGGACAAGTCGTTATAAATTTCCTGCGATGATAAACCATGCTGAGAAAAATAGTTTATCACAGCCCTTGTCTCGAATTTTACCATTTTAACAAAATCACCAGCACCACAGTAATATTAAATGTATAACTTTTAAAAACAAGAAGATAGGCACCTGCAACTTGGCATATATTAATGTCAATAGCTGACGTTTCTAGGAAAAAATTACTCATTTGTCGGTCACTGCCTTCTATGTTAGGAACAATAATTGATGAACCGTTCCCGTATTAAAAAATTCTCGGGTTCTACTAAATATTTTAGTAATTTTTATATTGGTGAGAAAGTTCCGATATTTTTTCCTCCGTTGGCTTTGTTCCCCAGTGTAATTCTTCGTTAAAATGAGTAACAATATAAAATTATTCGAAGGACATAACACCACTGTAAGTCTCCATTTCAACTTATGCATTGAAGTAAATTTAAATTTTACTTCGTATTACTCACGGAAACAGAAGGTTCTCATTAAATTATATTTAATCTTTCAACTTTGTTATTAAAAAGTAGTTCATCCCTTTACTAAAATACAAAGCCCGAGAAATTTAATACCGGTCTGGCAGAAACCCTTGACATACAACTCCATGAAACTAATCTGTTCCTTAATGAACTTCAGGTAATAAGTTTCTTCACGCATCCTCTCAATTATTTATGTATCGATATCAAGCTTCCATTTAAAACATGGAAACTCTACACGCTACCATCAAGTTAACTATATTTGTAAGTGTGGTAAACTTAGTCTCTGCGTAGGTATTATGCTTTCTAAGCTTTATAATTAACAATATTTCTAAATAGGATTAACCGATTACAAACAATTTCCATAAAATCGCAGATGTAGAATTATTTCTAAACCCTAATAACTTTTGGTATTATTTATTACACAGAACGATCGTTCCTGGTTATTGGACTTGGTCGAATTTTTACCCATTAAGTCAAACCCCAACGTAATAGAAGCTTGGTTTGCTGAAACTTCAATACCAAAAATTAAATCGCTTCCTTGAATCAAATCGTGGATGGAGTTGTGTTTATTTTGAACAAATTTCTGGGACAGGAGTATAAAAACATCACAGACCCCGATTCCATGTTGCGGTAAGTACCTAAAAGATCAATTTAACAAGATTCGAAGTTGTGTATCCAATTTTAGTTTTAACTGGTACACAAACCCGTACTTCCGAGGCACTTACTGCTACCAAACTGTCGCATCCCGTAAAAGAGAGGTTTCCGGAGAGATTGCTCTATCAATGCCTCTTACGTCAAGTAATGGTAAACAAGTCCTTTTGTTTGCTGGCGCAGCCACTAACCCCATACACTACGCCACTGTGCATGGAGCCGTGGAAACAGGATTTAGAGAAGCCGACAGGATAATAAATCTTTACAAATAAAAAGAATTGGAAAAATAGAGTTGAATTTTACGTGTCGAACGAAGTGTAAATAAAAAGTTGAACGGATTCCAAGCCGTTTGTTTCTATGAATATTTTATTTAAAGTTTGTAGGTCAAGTTAAATAGGAAACTAGTTACAAAGCAAATACTTAGGTGCTGTTTCATTAATGCCGGGAAGTGAGATGTTTGGCTTCTCCGCAGGAATTTAGCTCCCAAACTTTGCTATAACTTGCCCGGGTTCATTTAGAAAGCGTCTGAATAAACTGAAACTATGTGGAATCTCTACAGATTTATTTAAGCTTTCAGCAGTCTTAACCTTTCACTGTTTGAATATTTTAGTACAATTTTTTGTTACATTGACATTTCAAAGCTCAAGCTATTAAATAAACCTTTGCTGTCCATTAAAAGCAATACTAAAATATTAGTTATATTTTGTTTAATTTCATACTAGCAACTGATTAAAGTTACGAAGAAAAACGGGATTTGGGGTAATTTTAGGTAGGCTTAAATTTAAGTTTAATAATAATAATAAAAAACTGTGAAGAAGCCTAATATTAAGAGGGTAATGCCGCACCTTCAAATGTAGGTCTTCGTAAATATGATTTTTCTTTACTAAAATCTATACAAACTCAAATGTTTGCGAATGTTTTTTATAGGTACTTAAAAGCAAAAAAATGTCAAGGTGGAGGATAAAAATTTCGTATATCGGCTATTTTCTAATTCTTTTGCTGTGTCAATTGAAATAAAAAAGCAAAAACTTTTGTAGGTACCCAGAACAATTCATATGGAGTTAGTACAGTTAGTACTTCGAAAAACATTTTAAAAATGTTGATCTAATCGATTTCCGTAAGGTAGAGTTTCTCCTAATCGTTTTGTAACATTGGCACCACCGTCTCCTATCAAGTACACATATTTTAAATTTTATCCGTAAATAACAACAGTCAATTCATTCAACAGCGCAAGTGCAAAAGACACAAAATCAATATATTCCAAAACAACAATATCTATTTCCGAGTCAAACTTTAACTAACTTGCAAAATAATCTCCAAACACCCCAAAACACAGATCAATCGTAAAAATACCGTACCAATGTTCGTGCTACAACATGCTTCCAATCTAATCAAACAAATAGCCAAATCTCAGGTCAACAAACAGAGGACTTAACCAGCGTCACAATCTCAATACAACGAGCGATACTAGCATAACAGCAAATAATAAATGAGTTACCAACCCAGATCAGGTTCCTGAGAAAGAAACAGTTAAAAGAAATACAAAGTGATTTTTTAAAAAGTCAATTGCAGTAGCCTAGGGATTGTCCCGTCTATATTAAGTTTTAGAATCTGACAATATGAAAATTGTAACAGAAAGAAAGAAATCTTGACGAAAAACCTGTAATTTACTTACCTTAATAAATTACAAATCAGTTGCAACTAAATACTTGTTCATTTTCACATTTTGTTGGGCCAAAACTACCTGAACTGTCACACAGTTTGACATACAGGTAAATGTCATTCAAAGCTCATTACAGCTGACTGCAGACGGAATAGCTTTTTTTCTAGGCTTGCTGCAATTGACTTTTTAAAAAATCACTTTGTAAGCAATGGCTCCAATATATAAAATCGCTCTCTGGAATGCCAATGGACTTTCAAAACATAAGCAAGCAGTGGAAATCTTTCTTAAGGCTGATCCTCCCGGCCAAAATTGGTTATTTTTTCATTTTTTGGGTGTAATTCATTTTTTTTATTATATGTATCATACATCAAATTACGCGTATTTTTAATACCTACCCCGCTGAATCTGTTTCATTATTTAAAAAAAATGTATCACGTAAAAAGTAGACCGCAATCGTTTTATTTTTATTGTTTTCGCATTCTTTGGTATCTAGATCTAAAGATAGCCTTTTGATTTTTTGGATTAACATTAATAATACTATTCCCTAGCCCGCTGAATCTAAAACAAGACGAAGAAAAAATTATTTATTTAAATAAAAGCAAGAACGTAGAGGACGATGTATCTTCATGTCTACGATACTTTTAGAAAAGAAAATAAGCAGGCATGTGTAAAATGCTGTACTTGATATAAATCAATAATAACCAGTTTAAAAAAAAGGTGTATTGTTTAAATAATCACATGTCATTTTTGTATATTTTGCACATTTAGTTCTCCAACTTGGCCGCGAGAGGCGCTGTAGATAGTTCAGGTAGAAACTTCGGCGTCAAGCCAACTTTATTACGGTGATGGGTAGATAATCGTTTTATTACCCGGCCATAATGGAACATTTTATGTATTGACAAACCAAATCTGCCTTTGAATTCAAAAAGTTGCAAACTAACAAATAAAAGAAAATTATAATTTGTCTTACTAGATTCATGGCAATATCTATGCAATTGTTATGTATTTTAAAAAAATGTATATACCGTATGTCTCCGAATACAGTTTACAAGAGGAACAAAAATTTATTTTTGATTTTACGAAAAAATGACGAAAAAATAGAAAATTTTGCTTGATTTGAAATACATATGTACCTATTTCTGTTATTAAAACTATTTAGGTTATTCTTTTTTTTAATCAGATTTTTTGGTATCACTATTTTCGTTCGTGCAGTACTTTTTAAAAGTCTGTTTTCGTTGGCTTTGAAATGTTAACAAATTTATGTTTTCGAATTTAGTTTAGTAGAGAGAAAAAAATGTTTATTTTTCATTTTACAAAAAAAATACAATTATACATTCAAAATTAATATATTAGTACAAATGGTCTTAGAAATAAAAAAACAAAAAATATAAAGCTATAACCTAGAGATTGATGTAAATAATACAACAATCAACAATGATTTTTGCGAGCATTTGTATTTTCGCAAGCGTTGCTTTTTTTAAATTTGCTATTTGTCTGTATGTATATACCGTATGTCTCCGAATACAGTTTATAATAGGAACAAAAACTTATATTTGATTTTACGAAAAAATAGAAAGTTTTGATCAAATTTTTTGGTACCACTATTTTCGTTCTTGCAGTACTTTTTAAGAGTCTGTTTTAGTTGACTAACCAATCTATGTTAAGGAATTTAGTTTAGTAGAGGAAAAAAAATGTTTATTTTTCATTTTACAAAAAAAACAATTCTATTTTCGAAATTAATATATTAGTACAAATGGTCTTAGAAACAAAAAACAAAAAATATAAAGCTATAACCTAGAGATTGATGTAAATAATACAACAAACAACAATGCAAATATAAATAAAACATTTATTCTTCTAAATAAAAATCTCGAAGAGGTAAATCCCTCGATCTTCTCGAATCTAATAATTCTGGGAGAACAGCACCAAAGTAAAACTTTTGTAATTTCTCGACCATCTTCAGACAAAAGGCATTATTTTTTTGAATTTTTTGTACATGCACACTCTTCTCTGTATGAATAACAAAATAAGCTTTGCTTACATTTGCAATTAGCATTTGACCCTGTAATTGGTACATATATGCGTGTTTTTCTTTTAGTTGTATTGTACCGTCTATTAATGAGCACCATGTAATTTTTTTTTTCTTTTACTGCCTCTTCTGGTGACAAATGTCTAGCAGAGTAGGGACATTTTATTTCGACAACAGCCGAATTATCCTCTAACAGCCTATCAGGACTAGCTGCTAAGAAAGGTTTTTTGTGCCAAATCTTTAAACCGCTCTTTTTTGTCTTGAGGTTGGTTTCATCTTCGAATCTTTTCGCTGCTATATCTTCATTGTCCTGCCCATATTTTGTGCAAACATTACCTTTAAATGGCCTGTACAATAAAGACTCCACAAGCTTTTTGGAAGAAGTTTTTTTTCGCATGTTGCATATTTTTCCAAAGTTTGAAGCTGCCAATCTCAATTTTCTTTCTCGAAACCACAAGTCCGACGAAGCTTGATTTTCGGTATTTTTTTCAATTTCCTCTATATCGGAAGATAATTTTATTAAAAATATTTCTTTTTTAGCATTAAATTGACTTTCAGTCATATCAGGCACATATCAACTTACTAGGTTTTTAAAAATTGTTATGTTATTTTCGAATTCCCTACTGTATATGAATAAATTTATTATTTCTTTTGTCGCTTCGTAAGAATTGGTTACATTGCGTCTTTAAAGAATTAAGCATTGTTAGGCATGCTCGTATTTTTCGTCTTGGAGTGATTTATGAACAAGGGAGTCTCAGTTGTGTTCAAGGTCCCCTTTGTACGATGCTTTTTGCCGCGCTGGCGGCGCCGCTAAAAAGGCATTTCTCGGAATTCGCTTGTTTTGCTGCTTGGCAACAGTGCACCTGCACGTGACATTCTTCTAGAATATTCCCGCAGCTTCTAGTATTCCTAACGTAATGTGCCCATATGTCATGCAATCGGTGGAGGGGAGTGCAGGATTGGATTGTATTTTGAGTCAGTAACAGTCAGACGCTCGTGACCGGCGGTTGGATCGTAGCATATCGGTTCTTTTTCCCTTTGCGGCGCTTCGCTATCCCTGAGTTCTACCGCACCGTTTTTGTTTGCTGTGAAGCAAAAGTAAACCGACCTCTTCGTCGGATAAATATTTAAGCGATAGCGAAAAGGTGCGCCTTGGTGTTGGACAATTAATGATATAATTGCTCCTGGCGATTTCATTCGGATTTACGTAAAGTGGAAAGGAAAGAAAGGAAAGAAGGGAAAGAAAGGAATTTGTGCGAGTATTTCGCTAGAATATAGTTCGCTCCCATCCACCCCGGAGAAGCTTCGCTTCAGTTCCCGCGTCTTCTGACGCAGTTGAAAGCAGCTCGGCCCTCGACGGGGGCGTATCTACTACATTTTGTCTCAACTTCGCCCCGAAGGACGCTGTTCTCCGACCCCTTTGGTTTATCGTCCCTACAACTGGAAAATACCATTATCTGTGCCGACTCCTCGGAACTTTAAGGTAAAAACTACCAAGTTTTGTACTTGTGGAAAGTAACTATCGGCTTGGCGTGCGCGTCTTGCAAAATTCAAACGTATTGACCCTTTTTTTTGTTTTTGTTACATTGATAAAAAAAAAAGAAAATAATACTAACAGTGACCTGAAGCCACTGTTCGTTCTGTATTAATTATTTATAAATGCTGATCTTATGCTATTTTCTCTGTAAACTTGCGCAACTGGACTACGCAGATTATTGAGATTATTTAAATGTAGCGTAGGCTCCAGCGGCGTAGAGTTCCTAACGAACGTTCGAGATTTAATTGTTTAACGACTGTATTGAAGGGTCCTTTGCTGTCTCCATTTTGTACAGTGTCTTAGTAATGCCATTATATATGTGTTAAATTCCGCATGCCTTTTCTTTTTTTATTACTGTGTTCTGAATATTTATGTAAGGATTTTGCAAGCTTTAAGAATACAGGTAAAGGCACGATTAAAGGTAAGTTCCTTCCCGTATGCTGTTGGTTCTTGGCCTTTCACAAGAACCTTATTTCCAGCTGGATTTGAAAGGTGGCGCCCACTTATTTCGACGCATCCTGTACACAACTCTAAGCATTTTTCTCTATAAGCGATTTCAGCGAACCCCCCCTACTCCTCTGAGCAAGCCGCTGGCCTTTACCATCTTTTTCTTTGTTTGCGGGTCCGAGAAAAGCGCATATTGCCGTACCGATAAATTCTTCGCGCGCCAACGCGCGATCTTTCGGTTCCACAATTCCCGTAGCGAGATTTCGACCCGTAACAAAATAAAAAGTACTAATCAAAAATTATGTAATAGCTATTTGTTCACCGAGGCAAGAAAGTGCATATAACACCTCAAAATTCAAAATAAACATTGAATATAGTTAATAATAATTTTAATTTAATTTAATTTCATTTTAATGGCATTTCTAAATTAAATTTGTTGGTAATTTTTGCATTACCTATTGTGGTTAAGTATTTTCAACATTGAAAACATTATTATATCTACCACAAGGCACGTTTACTATTTGTTTATTGCCCACGTTGATTTATGGTTCTTTGAAGGTGTAAAACAAGGGTACGAAAACAGGTAGACAGTTGAACCCCTGAAATAATAATAATAGTAGTAATCTGTGATGTTGGTTGCGTTATAGCCAAAAGAAAGGGGCAGATTTGAAATCTGCACTTGGGGTAGATCAGCCTTAAGTGCCGTTTCCTCTTAGAAGGTTGGCTATCATTATGGCTGTTTGTATTCTCGACGTTGTTGCTCTGAACAATTCACTGGAACTGCAATTATACCACTGTCTCAGGTTACTCAAGCAGGAGATGCGTCTTCTTCCTCTACTTCTTCTACCTTGTATTTTCCCTTGTATGATATTTTGTAAAATTTCATATCTCTCTCCTCGCATCACATGACATACTGCAATTTCCTTATCTTAATTGTGTTTAATACTTTTGCTTCTTTCCCTATTCTTCTGAGTATTTCCTCATTCGCTACTCTGCCCACCCAGCTTATTTTCAACATTCTTCGATATGTCCACATCTCAAATGCTTCTAATCGCTCACTGATGTTTTTCTTCATCGTCCAAGCGTCCATTCCATGAAATGCTACTGAATACACATAGCATCTCTACATTCTGATTCTCAGCTGTAAGCTCAGGTCTCTGTTGCATAATATATTTTTCATTTTATTAAATGTAGTCCTGGCCTGGCCGATTCTTGTTCTTGTTCATCTGTGATTAATTTTATTATCTCAGCTGAAGTTTCATCAGGACCAGGGGCCATATTGCATTGTGCCAACTTTACTGCATGTATTACCTCTTCTTTTGTTATATATGGGCCACGTCTCGTTCTGTATTTTCTGTATTTTCTCGTATGTTTTCTTCTATTGTTTCTTGTTGTCTTTCACCTTCGAATAGTTCCTGGATATACTCCATCTTTCTAATTTTCCTTTGATGTCGGGAATTATTTTACCATTTCTATCTAGTAGGATATTATTTTTATTTGATTCTCTTATACTTGCCATTTATTTTATTTTCTTGTGCAAGTTAAAATCATCGTGTCTTGCTTGCAATTTTTCTATTTCATAAGCTATGTGCACGACCTTTTTCAAGTGCCGGATTATTGCAGGTACAAGTGGTCGAACTGACCGGTGTCTCACTTGATTTTCCAACAGGACAGTGGTATGGACGAAGAGGCGCTTTTGATGTCCCGCAAGGTCGCCAAATTTATCTCTAGAATACATTTTGTGTTACCATTAAGCTAGTAAAATTTATGCAATCCAACCCGATTCTTTACAAAATTTACGACAATGTAAATCAACGAATGCCGTCTAATCACTCCACAAAATTTTATTACTGGATCAATGCTGGTGGAGCTTTTTTCAAACATTTACTGCCCTGAAACTTCGTACTACATTTTTGTGGGAATATGCTCGGATTCTAAAAATAAAAACACTACTGTAAAGCCGACTGATCGAGATTTCAAACCGTATTGTCTTTTAATACCTTTTGCCATTTAAAATTTTTAATGTGAAGATCAACCCCATTTTGGGGTTGAAGATCGGTGAACAGAAATAGTAGTATTACATGTCCCCTAGCAGATTAATTTGAACCGTCCGGGCGTTTTTCGGGGAATTTGTTACGGGCCAAACGAGCTTTTTCGTCGACCCGCAACGGGATAGGTGGAAAAATGCCTACAGCTTATCTCAGAGGAGTAGGAGTGGTTCACGGAAACCGCTTACGGGAAAGAAATCTTCCTAGTTGTGTACAGGGTAGGTCAAAATTAACGGGCGCCACCTTCCAGATCACAGCTGATTACCAGTGGAAGGCCGTGAAGCCAGCAGCTTACGGGAATCGGACTCACCTTTATTGTGCCTCCTTCTATATGTAAAGCTTGCAAAGTTAATGCACACAAAGATAAAAATACACCAAAATAAAAGATGTGGTAAATTTCAAGACAAATATAATTTAACTTCTTTTAGTTTACTGACATGATACAAAAATTACAACGATTACATAGAAAATGGTAATATTTATGGTTCAATAATACAAGATTTTGTTGGAACGTTCGAACTGAAAAAAGGCTCGCCGTCAGTAGTTTGCGATATTTAATTTCTTAGAACAGACCTACGCAGTCAATGGCATCGGAGTTTACAATTTAATACAATTCATTGTATGCAAGAAGAAGAAGAAAGAACAACTGGCTTCTGAAAGTCGCTTTACGTATTTAAAAAAAAAAGGTTCAACACATAAAACTTGAAAATTTAACTCGGAAAAAGTTTTCACCACACAATTAGAAGAGAGAGGCACAACTGGAGTGTTCCTAAAATCTTCGGGAAGCGGGAAAAATTCGTTGGTACGTCCCTGACGATTGGATCGCTTCTGACAGGGCTTTATCTATGTCAAGAGAGAAGAGACGGGAATTTCAGATGTCAATATCTCCGCAGCTGGACGGGAGGATCACTTAAAACAGCTGGAAGCAATTTCACTGCAATATTTTTTCACAATGTTGACACTCTGCTAATATTTTTAATCCGACGCAAGTCGAAGATTCTTATGTCTAACGTAAAAACTGAAACGATAACTCAATTAGCAGAAGAACTGCGACACAACTCGGTATCAAAAGAAAACACGCCGGTTCACTTCCAAAGCCTAGCGTCTACTCTTTTTTCTTAATTTATCTACGGTCCCTGAAGATGGTATCGGGTGACCGGGTCGAGCAAAGGTGGAAATTCGACTGAAGAGGAAACGCAACCCGAATATGCATTGGCCGAAAATACTACACCCATTGCGAAATATAGTGCAATAATTCCAGATCAAATTCTCACACGTGCGGTTTCCGAGAAACATAACATTTCAAAGGCCAATGCTGCCGACAAAAGGGGTCTAAGAATTCCTTTTGGTCGGCGTTAATAGATTAAATAAACATGTCAAGCGTTAGATTAAGTTTAGAAAGTGGCCTCTCTTTAATTTTTGAAAATAATGAAAATTGTAGTCAACATGAGAACGGCAATTAAAATGAATTTTAATTCTTATGAAGCGGCAAAACCAAACAAACATAACAAATTGAGTTTTAGTGTTACAGAAAACGCCTATTTCGATTTCAGTAGGCCATCCTGTACATCAGGGGTCGTAATACAGCTCTAGGAGATTTTGTGCGGCCCGCGTAGTTTCGTCAGAAAACTCTTTTACGTGCGGCCCCGTAATTTTTTATAAAAAAACTTTATCATCCCGTTGCGGTGGGCGATTTTGCCAGTCCAATAGATCAATTTTTGCGATTCACAGAAAAATATAATCTTTATGGTCACACAAGCCGCCAGTGTCAGTCAAACGCTTCATAATTTTAAATAATATTACCTACATATACATTACCACTTATTTTTTATTTTTATTCGTGCTGGATTCTGGATTATTATTATTCATGGAACCTTAAGCCGGGATGTCGAAAAATTGTCACACGTCCGGGGAGGTGATATATTTTTTATACCAGCTTTCCTCCCTATTTGTTCCTAAAGTAAACAACAAATTGTAGTTTTTATAATTCTTTGTTTTAATATTGACTTATTTAAACAAATCAATACGGAATTTTGCAACATAACATAAAATTATGATTAACTAAGAAGCAATTTACTAATATGTGCAAAAATTTGCTTCAATGGTTGCCTGTCACATTTCGATTAGTTCCTTCTACTGGTTTCATTAATCGCAGGACTGATTATATAATTATAGCGAATCTGTGAAGTGGTACCTAACACAACTTCAATAGCTCACAGGTACTTACTGGAAGAGTAGTACAGTGGACCTAAAATAGGTTTGCCGGTCATCGCGCACAATAATGGACAGAGAAGCTGGGTGTAAGAAAGTGACAGACTACATGCATCACGAGTCGTATACACTTAGCAATAGAAGTTTAGAAGTTAGCTTGTAATATAACAGTGGTGTTTTTGTAATAATTATGATTTATATTAGAGTTATTTGAATACAGCAATAAGTGAATAAAAACTAATCTTTAGTTATTTATAATTACAAAACAAGCAGAAAATAAGCATATAACTAAATTATAAGCATAAGATAAGACTTTTTCTTTAACTGTACTAGCGATCTTAACAGTTGCCACAAGAAATGCGTCCGCTAATTCCCACTACCGTTTTGCCAGTGCGCACATTTACTCACCGGCAAAGCTAAGTTAGGTTCACTGTAACTGCCACCATGCTGAGTTGGCACTCTGAATGGAGAGTACCTATAGAACTGGAGCGTCGCCACCCTGCAATGCCTTTCCCGCAGGAGCGGATGCAAAATTTCGTGTACCAAAAATATACCACTTCCCGACTTAAGGGTTAAGACAACGTCATTGCTTTCATAGCTAAGCTTACAAGTTACAAGCTTACTTCTTAGTGGTGTTGGGTAACGTCCGCCTCCCACATGGCCGCTACCATTTATTGACTACTAGCGGCCCGATCCCACCAAAACATTGCCGACCCCTCCTGCATATTTTTGGGTCATTTTCAAATATTTGCCCTGGCGAGTAGAACAAAATAATTAGTATAATTATAGGTGAAATAGTTTAGATGTTGTCGTACCTTGATTGTTTTACGCACTTATGTGAACTATTTCCAACTTTGCAGTATTAGAAGCATATGTCTGCTGTATTTTCATACATTCATATTAGACTGAATTTTATTTGCGAATTGTACATGTTCCGCAGTTGCAATTAGATCGAGTGCCGAAGCTCTGTATTCCAAAAGAATTATCTACATAACAGAGTATTTGTATTTTCACTAAGTGTAAAAATTTATTCACGTTTGTTTGCTTCTGACGCACGCTGTATTTCAAACAAACGTCAGTGTTTAAACAACTTTTATAATTGATTGAACTAATTGGTTGGGTTTACAGGTGTTTAATCCTCGTCATAAGATTGTTGTGCCCACAATTTCAAACGATGACTCTGGTGGAAAATGGTCTGAACCAAATAAACAGAAACACACAAGATGGAGAGAACAAGATCCCTGGTAACGGTACTTTCATGTACGAACTGCAATTTGACGATGAGGTTGACTATAATGTAGTAATAAATTTTCACTTCCTTTTATGTATATTATATTTAATTAAAGTATCTGCTGCGTCCGTTCGCTTATCACACTTCCGTTCCTGGAAAAAGTTTCAGAACCAGTCTTATCAAGGTCCTAAATTATTGGATGGACGTACCTGAAGATAAAATAGTTGCAATTTCCGAAATCGTCGACGATTTGCATAATGTAACCCTCTTGTAAGTTCTCTTATGTTCTGATAAATATTTGAATAATTACAGTATACGATTAATACAATAATGTTACTCGAAGTATTGCGTGTGGTGTTGCTATATCTACGTTGCTTTATTGCCCTTCATAAAGGTTGAAACTAAAACTCTTCCTTGAAATAGACTTCTAACAGACTCACAATTAGGTGCACACTACAAACTCAGCGTCAATACACACAGTGAGTAATACTGGCGTATCAATCGTATACTGTACATAACACATGCTGTTTACAGAATCGACGATATACAGGATGATACATGTTTAAGAAGAGGCATTCCAGCTGCTCACACCATTTATGGCATCGAAAATGTGGCAAATACTTGTTTTTTTCGTAACCTTGGAATTTATGACAACGTTTTGGAACTAAACCATCCAATGGTAATAACATATAAACTAAATTTTCTGGTTCTGTATTATTCCTTGCATCTTAACTGGGACAAGAATTTGAATAATATTACTGTATGGTATCTGTTTTTCTTCAAATTGAACTTTTTTTTAGGCCTTACGGATATATTTAGATGCATATTTGGACCTTTTTCGCGGACAAGGGCTGGAACTGTACTGGCGAGAAAACGCCATCTGTCCAACTGAAAACGAATATGAGCAAATGATACATAAGAGTACGTATTTGGCAAAATCAATAAAAAATTTGGCATCATTTTCGTGGAACTATTATATTCTTGTTTTAACTTTTTTTTGTAGAAACTGGTGGAATTTTTTTCTTGGCTTACAGTTGCATGCGATTATTCGCCAGGAAGCATGTAGAGCTTGACAGACTTCTGACGGCTATTACGTTGTATTTTCAGATTAATGATGATTATTTGAATTTGAATAGCAATGCGGTAAGTTGGCTGGGGATATATTGGTTTCTAAAGATCGCAGAACGCATTCCTGGTTTTCTTTAAGAAACATCTTATAAGATTGTCAGGGATTATTAAATAAAAACGGATTTCTTTGTGGAACTAATGTAGGTATCGAAATAGTTTTTCACGTTTTGATGACGCTTTTCTCTGTTTGGTATTAACATAACAAAAAATTTGATACATGAAATTGTAGCAAAATAAAGAAAAATACCTTCTCTTGCCTTCACAGACAATATGACGTACTTTTGCGTTCTCTCTTTCTAAGCTTTCAGTATCTTGACTGGTTTGATGCATGTTTCTAATCTCGTTTTCCCTCAGATTTTCTCTTCATTTCTTCATAGTTACGCGCCTCCATGTCATCCATAATTTGTTTAATATATCGATTGCGTGGACGTCCCCTAGTTCTCTCTTCCCTTCTATGATTGTTTTCAGGATTCCTTGCCGGCGAAGAATATGTCCACTTAGTTGGTCTCGTCTTTTCTCTATCTGTTTCCACATCTTTTTCTTTTCTTCAGCCCTTTCCAGTACCTCGTCATTAGTAACTCTATCCGCCCAACTAATTTTCAACATGCTTCTGTAGCACCATTGTTCAAAGGCTTCAACCTTCCTTTTTCCCTGTATGTTAATGGTCCACGATTCGCATCCATACAAAGCGACGCTCCAAACAAAAGTGTGTATAAATGCCTTTTTTACGTGTAGCGAGATATTTCTGCAAGTTAGAAGACTTCTTTTATTTATGAATGCTCTTTTAGCTTGTAGAATTCGGTGATTTATCTCTATTTTGCTTCTCCCATCTTTTGTAATGATGCTGCCCAGATGTACATATTAGTTCACCTAACCTAATTTTTCCCCATCAATTCTTATTTCAGTCTTGGTTTTGTGTGTTGATCTTGTACATATCATAATTTTAGTCTTCTTCCTAATAAATGTCAGTTTATATTACTTTTTCATTATCTTTTCCATAATATTAATTGTTTGTTCTATTTCCTCTTTGTTGTTGGAGAGTAGGGCTATATCGTCGGCGAAACGTAACATTTTTTTTTCCCCATGTATATTAAATTCCTGAGTTACATTTCTTCTTTTCCTTTTGTGAAAATCTTTTCACAGGAACCGCAAGAAAAATTTTCTTATTATTTGATGATATAGTGACTACACTGTTGTCATTCCATTTACATACTACTATTCTATCATCGTCTGTGCAAGCATATTCAAATAAGCCTCTTTCTTCTTTCTTTAGGGCGCTGGAATGTCGCAATGGACAATCTTTTGTTACCCTGTTTTCTTTCGTTGTCCCTGTACCTCTAAGGCCCTTGGATGTTAGTTCCTCCAATAATTTTTGGGATGTAAAAAAATTTTCGTAGTATATATCAAAAGACATATCGGGATCCTTTTCTTGAAGAACGTCTGCAAATTGTAGTACAATGCTGGCACCTAATCCCAAATGTTTATATTTCTCCGGTAGTGTTGTCCATGAACCCTTATATGGATCGAACCACTCGATGTATCTGGATCTGCTTGTACCGGTCCATAGCTTATAGCCCCACCTGATGGGCTTACTACTGATGAACTGCTTGACACCATGCCTTCCATAGTATGGTACCATTGACTCATCTCCACTATGAGCCTCTTCTGTTGGTGCTAGATTTATAAATCTTGTGTTCATTGCATCTAGTATCGGACGAATTTTTGGAAATTTATCAACTGCATTCAAATTATTATTTTCGTTACAATGAAAATTTTGCATCATAAATGTAATTCGATTTCTCGACATTGCTTCACATACAAGTTTATTGTTGGTATGTTCAGAATTTTCTCAGTACATACTACGTCTTGGCAAAGGCCAATAATAAAATGGCAATAAAACAGCGCATTTCATTTGCAGAGATATTTCCGTCACGAGTATGTGAAGCATCCCAAGTACTTCGTTATCAAAATATTGCAGAAATAAATCTACCGGTGGCAATTGGTTTTTTGCTGCAATTATAGGGTGCCATGCAGGAAACTCGGGACTTATATCTCTCTTTAGCCATTTTTGTTTTTTGGTTTTACATTTGTCCAGTTTTTGTTGAGATTGAACTTTTCTTTTTTTACTTGCAAATGTTGACAATGGCAGATCATCTTCATTCTCGTCATCTTCTTCGTTATCATAATCATCAAATTCTTCTGTGGTGTTTTCCTGTGTTTCTGTTTCTGCTACTGCTTCTACTAGTAGCTGACTGCCAGGCAAATTATTTATTAGAACATCATCTTCTTCACCAGAATCTTCGTCTGTGTTGTAGTTATTGGCAGTATCTGGAGGAAAGATGTCAATTGTATCTGGAGGTTCAACATCATCAACTTCCTCGATCTCTTGCATCAATTCATGCAATTTCAGTGGCTTTTTCCAATAGCTAAAAAGTAATAATAAAAAAGTTTGTTACTCCTCATAATGTCACCGTTCTTTATAAAGGACAGCAACATTGTAATTACAGCAACGTCTTACAAATTAAATTTTTATAACCTTAAATTATCTCCAGTGCAAAGTATAAAGCGTTTTCTATTATTTTTCCACAGGAGTATTTGAGTTGATAACATAATAAGTAATTTCTACCTACCTCCAATTATTCATGTTGCTCTACGTCGAAACTGACTATAAATGACATACTTTATTCTTCAAATACGTACAAAACAGCATAGCAAAACACGTGGAACTGGTTACATACATATTCAAGAAGACAGACAATGGGTGCCATCTAGCGAGATATCGTGAAAAATAAATTCATGTAGAGATCTATACGGTGTCCTTTTAAAAGGACGGTGGCAATATCTGGGTTAACTTGGTTTCTGAACCTTTGCTTGACCAACATGTAGTCTATTTGGTATCTTGCTATGTCTTCTGGCATATTCCAAGTATAGCGCCTTCGGACATGATGTTTGCATATTGTATTAGTTGCAATTAAATTATGTTGCATGCAGAACTCAATTAGTCTTTCTCCTCTATTATTTCTCTTTCCTAGACCGTATTTTCCTACAACATTTTCTTCTGCTTCCTCTCCTAGTACAGCATTCCAGTCTCCGGTAATTATTAAATTGTCATCTCCTGGTATTTCTTTAAGTATTATTGTTTCTATTTCATTATCGCTGTTGACTTGTAGGCATATACACTTGTATTATCACTGTATTAACAGATCTTGTTTTAATATTGACCAAGATGATTCTTTCATTGTATTGTTTGTAGTATGTTACCCTGGTTCCAAATTTCCTTTTTAAAATTACTCCTGCTATTCCATCTGGTGTAGATTTAGAGTAAATGATTCTGTATTTTCCACTTCAGCAGTCTCCTTCCTGTAGCTATCTCCTTTCACTTACGCACATAATATCGATATTTAAATTTTCCATTTCTATTTTAGCATTTTCAAGTTTTCCACTTTAGTGTTCTCACATTCCACTGCGCCATTTTACTAATATCCTTATTTCATTGTACAGTCTTCTTGTGTTACCCTGCGTTACCCTGTACAAAAATTGATACACCAAAATTTTTAAAAAGATTTTTAGTTGCAGCCAAAACTTTCACACTTTTGTTCAGGCATTTGTTTCGTGCAAACTTTAAACAAATTACCTCGCAATCAAACTGCGAAGACGACCAGCAGGTATTTATACTAAATACCCAAGACGACTAATTAGCAACAATAATTGCTTCTTTATATTATCAGATTCCAGTATTATGTATTTTAAAATATTATAGAAACTATTGTAATGAATGTCGAGCTCAACGCATCTCATAATTCGCATAATCCGTTTTACCTGCTTTTCGGATGCCCAGCTATGGCCCAGTAGGGACCTCGATGAGGCAGTGCGAACAAGCGCTATAGTCGAGGTCACAGTGAAATGCGGTTCAATCGGCCGCGCAGTCAAGCACCGGTTGAGGCGTCCGTATTTCACTTAGTTAAGTTTAGGGTGCATGTTGTATGAATGGATAGTATTGTAAGGGACGCCCGCACCCTGAGAATAAGAAAAAGCTATGGCCCAGCAAAAAATTCCGGATAACGCTCAGTAATTCTTAGTTTTCCTACAATATTCACTTTGATTACCAACAATTTAGCACAAATTGATAAGGTTACGCCAGCTAGAGGGCAATACCGCTAATATGTTTACTGATTGTAGTAGTGCATTGCGATGAGACGCTTAAGTGATGATTTACCTACGGGTGAAGGCGGTTTCTATGCTGCCAGTAACAAATTGACAAAACGTTGATTCCATTTTTTTATTCACTATGCGAAAATATATCACAAACAACTTTTAATGAAAACAATTCTTCGGGAAATTTGTTGTACATTTCAAGTTCAAGTTACATTAAACTATTAACTGCGGAAAATAATTAATTAAGGGATTTAAAAAATAAATTTTTACTCAACATTTTAAAAAGTTCACAAGCCAAGTATTTTTTTGTCATTTTGAATATGAGCAGAAAATCTGTAGCTGCACTATTGGGTTAACCCCACAATTTAATGAAACTTTATATTTATTTCGCTATTAGCAGAATTATTTATCATTATTAATGTGAAGTAATTATATAAATCATTTTTAACTATCTAACATTGTCAACATTCAACAATTTCAGTATTTCGCTAAGAAAGGATTCTGTGAAGATCTAACAGAAGGGAAATTTGGTTACCCTATTATGCATGCTGTTAACAGTAATCCAAAAATAGGCCTGGAGATTATAGGTATCCTTTTATGCAAATATTTTATACAGAATTTGGTAAAAAACATTATTTGTGTTAACCAAAAACCAAATTATTAAACTAATGACTTGTTCCCAAGCAATTACATGCGGAAATACCTAATACATTTTTCTTATCGAAATGCAGAAATTTTAAAGATACGAACAACCGATGTGGAGAAAAAAAAGTATTGCTTGTCTCTAATTGAAAAATGTGGCAGTTTTCAGTATACTAGGGATAGACTAAAAACTCTGGAAACTATTATACAGAAGGAGCTTGACAAGCTTGAGGTGAATCCTTTATTCAATGAGTTTCTTCCAAAGATGATGTTAAAGTCCTGCAAACCGGAGGTATAACAAATTCATGTGCTGTAATGAAGAATAGGTAATCAAGTAAAACTATGAAAAGGTGTATGGCATTGTAGTTCGCCAAAATAAAAATTAGCTTCTTCTTTTTTAAGTTTTGTAATTTTTTGTTTTATTTAAAATATTCTGCAGATATTATCAAAATAATATATAAATAATAATTTGAAATATCTGTGTAGTATCCGAATAAACAATTTTCGTTGTATTTAAAAGTTAGTTTTTATTTTATGTAATCTTTGTGTTATTTAACTGCAACATATTTAATTTATAGTAAATACACAAGAATGTATATATAATGTATAGATTGTGTTTCGTAAGTAAATTACCTAACATATTATTAAATAATAAACAGTATCTAAAACAGGTCGATACTATTATTTAAAATTAATCTCAAATAAAGAATATTATCTGGAACATATTGCAGAAACAAATAAAATATTAAACGTATGCCACTTCAAAAATCCCACAAATTTTTTGAGTTAAATAAAACAAATAGTCGGACTGAGATGGCTCAATGGTAAGAAAGTCAGGCTTTGCCTGTAATAGTCCAAACCTTTCCCGGTTCGAATCACTGTAGGGGTCAGAAAACTTGTCTGATTCCTTGTGTGGTGGTATTGGGTGCCAGTTACAATTTGCCATCAGCGATCAAATTAATGGCAGTCCTCGTGTTACTGCCGCACTAGAGGAGTAACATGGTTCTACACTCCCAAACACACTATACACCAGGCAGGGCAAGCACGGATACGCACCAACAGAATAACCCGCAGAGTCGGGCCCTGTTGTGCATCAGCACAACCTAGCCTACCCTTGCCTCACACCACCTCGACAATGCTTAAGCAATGATGATGCAAATCGTAGAGATTCTTTTAAATAGGATGAGGTTATTAAAAAAATTGTCTGTAATAGTCCAAAACTTTTCCAGTGCGAATCATTGTAGGGATCAGAAAACTTGTCTGATTCCTTGTGTGGTGGTATTGGGTCCCAGTTACAATTTGCTATTAATGATCAAATTAATGGCAGTCCTCGTGTTACGGCCGCACTAGAGGAGTAACACGACTCTACACGCGCAAACACACTATACACCAGGCAAGGCAAGCACGGATACGAATTAATTTATCGAATTAGAGTTTAGTTAAAAACATTTATTTTTAATAAACAGTAATCGGAGTTACATGAATTACAAAATATAGATCTTAATGTAAAGAAGTCGAAAGCGTAATTAAGTTGATTCTATTTTGCAGAAGCGCATGTAAACTTCTTATCTTTGCTTATGCTACATAATATTCTAGGAAGCGAGGTGAACGGCATTATATCTCAGTTTACTAAGGTTACATAATTCCTACCTTCTTAAAAATGAAAAATACAGGGAAAATTACATTTTTCAGTAATTTTTTACGGGACAATTTCAGTTGGTTTTAAATTTGGTGATTTGTTTTTCTTACATACGTTTGGCAATAAATCATATTTATACAAAACAATTACAATAACAGATATTAAAATTAATACGATAATAAGTACCAAATTGCTTACATGCACATAAGTATAATGATTGCTACGTTTAAAATCATTCGGCAAATCTATCAATTTTTTTTAAGCTGTTGTACATCATCTAAATCAATATTCTCTAAATGCAATTTAGGAAATTGGACAACATTGTTCACTGATTGACTATAAGTTACATTTATCATTGGCAATTGAATTATTTTAAATATAGAATTTGAATATTGGTTTGTCTTTAGTAGTTTATTGTCGATTTGTATTTCACTATTAGTAAGTAGTTGAACTGTATAAGTACCTATTAATGGTAATTTTCTATGATCATGATTACAATTTATTTTCCCTATCAACTCGTGAGTTGTTACATTTATCTATAGGTCATGATCTATTGTCTCAATTTTATTTTTTTTAATACAAACATTTTGGGTTTACAATTATTAACATTTCAAAATGAAATTAACTGCGATTTATACAGAGAATTTTCAAAATTCATTTGTTCTTGGATTTTGCATATAAAGTTATTTTTATGTAATTGTTTACAACGTGCATCAGTAGTAATGTAGTTAGATTCCGAATGTAACAAAAATTTATGCTGTGGTAAAATGGCTTGATATTTATTTTCGTTGATCTGCATTGGCAATGGGTATAAGTGATAATAATCGTACTTCGTTGTAGCTGTTAATTTAACTTAACAGGTTTACTTAATTCATCTAAATGCTTTATCATTTTCTTATTATTGTTATCTACAAGAGTAGCTATTTTGTTTTCACTAATGGACAGGATAGTATAGGGTCCTTCGTATCGATTTTTATCTTTGATTCTTACATGAGTTTTTATGAATACTTAATCATTTATCTCAAATATTATTTTGTTGGTTTGGTCCTTTTCATTTCTCTTCGTGATAAGAGTTACTTTGTTCTTTTGAAAATTTTCTTGCAGAGTATTATAAAATGATGTTAATTTTATTCGGTGGTTATTAATGTAAACTTCCATGGTGGTGCCGAAGTTTACTATCATGGACTGTGTGTCAATTGAATTAATTTGTATTGTAGTATAGTAATATATAGTATTGGCTTTGCCTTTTTTGTATATGACATCGTAGTCAAATTCTTCTAATCCAAGTCTCCATCTGGCGAGTTTAGAATTAGGTGCTTTTAAAGAGTTGAGCCGTTGAAGTGGTTTATGATCGGTGATTATTTTAAATTTTTGTCCATATAGATACGGTCTAAAATATTTGGTTGCCCAGATGATCGCTAATAGTTCTTTTTCGATTGTTGAGTATCGTTGTTCCGACTCGTTTAATGTTCTTAAGGCATATGTTATTGGTAGGTCTTTGCCTATAGGGCCTTGTGAAAGTGTAGCTCCTATTGCATAATTGGTGGCGTCTGTTGTGAGATTGAATTCTTTAGTAAAATCTGGATATTGCAGTTTAGGTTTATTGGTTAAAATTGTTTTACATTTTTCAAAGGTTTCTTTATATTCGGGTGATAATATAACCATAGCTCCTTTTTTTTAAACATTTGGTAAGGGGTTTTGTTAATTTTGCGAAGTCCTTTATAAATTTTCGGTAATATCCTAGTAGTCCGAGAAATCCTTTAACTTCCTTCTGAGTTTTTGGAATAGGGTAATTCTTAATTGCTTTAGTTTTGTCTGGGTTTGGTTTTACTCCTTGTGCTGTAATAACATGTCGTAAGTATTGAACTTCTTTCTTTAAAAATTCGCTTTTGTCCAATTTGTCACGCCTTTTCTATTTACTAATTTCAAAATAAAATTGTTCAACTTACAAAAACAATCTCATTACTCCGCCACAGTTCAGGTAGACAAAAATTACACAAATAATCGATACTAGATTCCCGGAAACCCAATCGAAGAAGGAGTGGGTTCAAAACAATTTATTTTATAGGCGCCACCAACTTGTAATTTCCTAGCATCGTCGAGGTGAAAATAAAAATGAGAAGTTGGACTCCAAGATAAATAATCACCTACCTTTACAATAATGAGCTTTATTCTTTGTGTAGACCTAAATTTAGATAAATTCGTAGTCCAATAAAACAACCCAATCTCAGTTTAATTAACAAAATAATAAATTCATTCACATTTTTTTTTCGTTTCTGTGAAACACCATAAATTAACCAAAATACACATAAATATATTTATACGTATACGTCCCAATCTTACGTTCCTCTTCCGTAACACAACGGAAATTTACTGAATAATTCAAACAAGTTTAGGATCAGTATTGCGCTCAACAATTATATTCTCGCAAATAATTAGCGCATCTCCGCGATCCCGAAGGCCTTCGATTCACGCAAATGGGCGAAACAACGATCTAAATCATTAAAAAACGTGAATCCTACCACGCAATATCAACCCCTATTGGAATACCCTGTATATCTGCTGTACGTAAAATTGGACACGGTATTTTCACAATTATATCCCTTAGATACACTTAACCCTCTAATTAAATCCCATTACAGATAATCCCAATTATTTCATAAATTTAAATGAATGTCACGAAATCATGAACAATAATACAAGGTTACATATGTTTTAAAAAGTTCACTTCCCTTGATTCGCTGCAATCAATTCGTCCATGCATCGGTGACGATCCAGGTGTCCACTTGTTTCGGGAAAAACCTCCCAAGGTTATTCGATCAGGACAGCTTGTAAATTCCGCACTACGTAGTAATGTAGAGTTTTTCTATAGCGTCTTAATTTCTGGAAGTCCCGATGTACGACTTTTTGCCTAATTAAATTTTATTTGAGATTAGGAAAACGTTCTGGAGATTACGATAAGACAATGATTTCTGGCTATAACAAACTCACCAGTTGATGGACTCTGGCTTATCCCAAAACAAATCTTCTTTACCGGAGTAAATTCTATAATGGAAAATATAATTTCCTGGAGACTTTTTCCCTGCAACAATAGGAACAGCTCCTATGTGAAGTGAAGTACAAAGCGAAAAACTAATTTCCAATCGACCAACGATTTCAATAAAACTTCACAATTCACGCTAAACGTCCGGCAAAGTTGACTATATTTTACCCACTGACCTAATTACGGGAAACTGCCTTTTCGAACCTCCAAATCCCTCCCCGCAGAATTTTGAACTCCAACTCGTACTGCGTCGCTTGCCTAAACGAATTTCGAAATTTAGGCGCGAGAACATTACAAATTGAATTATAAAATTTGTTTTTTTAAGTTGCAAAAATACTTCTTTTAATCGGGATAGGTGCTCTTGCAGTGATGTTGAGAAAATAATTATATCGTCAAGGTATACTAAACATTTTTCGTTTTGAATTACTCGTAAAATGTTGTCCATAACGTGTTGAAAATTAGAGGGTGCGTTCTTAAGTCCAAAGGGCATACGTTTAAATTCGTAATGTCCGTTTTCTGCATTGAATGCCGTTTTGGGGATGTCTTTTTCTTCAACTTCTACCTGGTTGATGTTAAAAGTTAAAGGGATTTGATCACAATAAAAAATGTCTTTAAATTCTTCGCATAGATTTCTTATTAAAGTGACTTCTTCATCATCTAAATGTTTTACAAGATAATTAATCTCTTGCATTGAATACAATTTTATGTGTTTTTGTGGTGTTTCTAGGAAATTTCTTTTACAAATTTACTTTTGCTTTTAATTTTTTCAATAAGGTGATTCCGATTAGTCCATCATATTTGTCGTCGAAATTAAATAAGTGTAATTTGTGATTTAGGTTGACTTTGAAAATTGAAGGTAATTTGATAGTTACTGTTTCATAATGCATTGAGGTTTGATGTGCCGTTTGAATTTGAAATGGTTCTTCTTCTATTAGTTCTTGAAAATATTTATAAAATATTTCTGGTTTGATAAGAGTCCTTGATGCTCCAGTATCGATTAAAAAATTTGATTTGATCTGTGGAATGTAGATACATGGTAGTATTGAATTTTGTTGATTTATTTCTATTAGTTCCGGTAATGTTTGATAATCGTCGTATGTGTCTTCATATGATTGTATATAGTTA